>JAQZBX010008390.1:0-48191 GCA_029593785.1 Cabassous unicinctus
CAGGCCCTCTCCATTCCCTGGGATGGCCGTTGCCCATCCTCGTCTCCTCGCCAAGTGACTTGGATGAGTCCATTGAGCTATAGGGTAGGGGTTGCAGCTGCACCGAGATTGCAGGCACAGCTGGCACATAGGTAGGCCAGAGGCTCCAGACTCTGGAAGTACACCTAAAAACTCAAGCATCACATATAGGTTTGAATAGAAGGGACTGATGGACCATGTGCAGGGAGGACTTATTTGAGTCTGACTCTGTCACTTTCAGGAGCACAGATTCCAAAGAGGAGCCCACTTTGTACACGGTGGTGAAAAACTGAAAGTTTTCCCGCTGAGATCAGGAACAAAAGTTAGATGACCATTATCCCCACTGTTACTCAATATTGTGCTAGACATTTTAGCTAAAGCAATTAGGAAAGATAAAGAAATAAAAGGCACCCAAATAAGAAAGAAAAACGTTCACTATTCGCTGATGACATGATCCTATACTTAGAAAAATCCCTTAAAATCCACAAGAAAACTATTAGAATTTATAATTTCAGCAAAGTGGCAGGATACAAGATTAATATCCAAAAAGCAGGAACATTTTATACACTACTGATGAGCTATCTGAGAAGGAAACAAGAAAAAGATATTTTATCTACAACAGTGGCTAAAAGAATAAAATATTTAGGAATAAATTTAGCCAAGGACATAAAGAATTTGTTTTCATAAATTGATAAAACATTGCTAAAAGAACCAATGATCATCTAAATAATGAAACATATTCCATGTTTATGGGTTGGAAGGCTATATGTCATTAAGACATCAATTCCACTCAAATTGATCTACAGACTTAATGTAATCTCAATAAAAATTCCAATATCCTTCTTTGTAGAATTGGAAAGCCAAATATCAAATTTATAAGAAAGGGTAAGGGACCCTGAATAGCCAAAAATGTCTTTAAAAAGAAGAACAAACTGATGTACTCTCACTAGCACACTTTAAAGCATATTATCTACTACAGTGGTATGAAACAACAACAACAACAACAACAACAAAAAACAACACCACATGGTACTGGAATAAAAATAGATATATTGACCAATGGGAATTGAATCAAGAGTTCAGAAAGAGACACTCACATCTATGGACAAGTGAGAAAGAAGGAGAACCCTTACCTCACATCTTATACACAAATTAATTCAAAATTGATCAATGACCTAAATGTAAAAACTAGAACTATAAAACTCTTAAAAGAAAATATAAGGAAACATCTTTAAGATCCTGTGGTTGGTTGTGGATACTTGGACCTTATACCCCAAGCACAAAAATATATATATATATAAAAGAGATAAATAAGATAGCCTCAAAAGTAAATTGAATTTTTCTTCAAAATACTTTGTCAAGAAAGTAAAAAGACAGCCTATTCAAAGGGAAACAAAATGGATGTTACTGTGGCTGAAATGAGTAATCTAGGAAGATTAATTTTGGAGGAAAGCTGGAAAAAAATCTCTTGAAAACATATATCTGATAAGGGATTGATCCTTATGTTATATAAAGAGATCACACAAATTAACAACAAAATATCAAGCAAACCCTTGCACAAAAGAATTGAACTGACATTTTTCTAAAGTCAAAATAAAATGGCCAATAGGTGCATGAAATATTTCAAAATCACTAGCTATTAGGGAAATGTAAATCAAAACTAAAATGATATATCATTTCACACCACACTCAATGGTCAACATTAAAAGAATAGAAAAGTTCAAAGGTGGAGAAGATGTGAAGAAATAGGAAAACTCTTTCACTGTTGGTGGGAGTGTAAAATCGTGCAACTGCTATTGGAGATGATGTCACAGTTCCTCAGGAAACCAAATATAGGACTGCCATATGATCCATCAATCCCACTACTAAGTATATATTCCAAAGAACTGAATCAAAGATGCAATCAGATATCTTTAAACCAATGTTCAAATTCGCATTATTCACAATTGCTGAAACATAATTATCTGTCAACTGATGAATGGATAAACAAGATGAGGTATATTCATAAGATGGAATATTATTCAGCTGTAAGAACAACTCAATTGGGAAAGCACATGACAACATGCAAGAATCTTGAGGATATTGTGCTGTGTGAAGTAAGTCAGACACAAAAGAACCAATATTGTATGGTTTCACTAATATGAACTAAGACAATGAGAAAACTTGTGGAGTTGCACTATGAAGTATAAGTTGGTAGGAGACAGAATGTGGGATGAGAAAAATGCTGCATGTATGTAGAATGTTTAATAAGGTTAAATGTAAATGTGTGGTTATGTTTGGACTTGGTAACACATTATAATTAATGTAACAAACTTGATTTATGGATTTGATTGTGGTTGAAATGAGTGATCTAGAAAGATTAATGTTGGAGGACAGCTGGAAAATGATATTGGGAATGTATAACAATGATGTTAGAAATAGATGAGGATAGTGGTTAATATATATACAAGCATATTCTACAAAACAATTTTAGGAATATGATGTTACACAGGAAAATATAACTAAAGTAATTTATGGAATATAGTTAAAAACATTGTAATGTTTTTGTAGCAAAAGCAAAGTTGGTACTATATTAATTCTAAAGTTAAAGTATGTAGTTTGGTTTTGCGAGATATGAATACAATGGAGCATTTTTTCTCTTCATTTTTTAATTAATAAGGAAACCTTGAGTATGTCATTTAACTATTCTGTGTTTATCAGTTTATCATTCTGAACACTATTAGATGAGATAGTGCCTGAATAAGAAGTTTTTAATCATGTTTCCTTAATTTGTTGAGCTGCCTATTTCTGTGAATTTGAAATAAAGTTGTTAATAAAAAATACAATAAAGAAATTTAAAAAAATCAGCAATGAACCCATAAATGATATATTCATTTCTTTGGTACATTTTACTTACACAGTAATTTTTAATAGGCTATATATAATTTGTTGAGACTTGTTCTGTGACCTAGAATGTGGTCTGTCCTGGAGAATGATCCATGTGTACTCAAGATGAATGTATTTCTTATTGTATTTGGGTATAATGTTCTGTATATGCCTATCATGTAACTTGTTATTGAAGGCTATTTCTTTATTGACCCTCTGTTTTTTTTCTGTCTAATGATGATAGTGATGTATTGAAGTACCTTACTATAATTGTAGAGGCATCTATTCCTCCCTTTAGTTTTCCCAATGTTTGTCTCATGTATTTGGGAGCACCCTGGTTAGGTGCATAAATGTTTATGGTTGTTCTTTTTTCCTTATAGATTACCCCTTTTATTAATATATAGTGTCCTTCTTTATTTCTTACAATAGCTTTACATTTAAAGTCTGTTTCATCCAATATTATTATAGCTACTTTTCTGACTAAAAACCAACAGATGTTGATGTCTGTGCTAGAAGCTAAAAAGTTCCTCAATCTCATCTTTCTCTTTGAACATAGAACCAATGGATCCAGGCTATTGGCTCTATCTGTGAAGATTCAGAGTGGTTCAATAAAAATGAATGAACATGCCCAGAGGAGATGAACTCTGCAATGTGACTTTTGGGTTCAAAGCCTAATGGCTGTTGTTGGGCCTAAGGTCTCTGAACAAATTTCACCAGTTAAATATCCCTAAACACAAAAATTCCAGGTGTTGGAGAAGATGCTGAGAGTCAGAGCATAAGGGGTTAAGCATTTAAGAAGCATGCTTGTTGGCAGAGAAACATTAGTAAATGTCTCCTAGAACACTGCATACTGCAGATATCAGTAGAAGGAGGCAAAGCAGAATGAACTCACCCCACAGATGTTATTGTCTGAATTCCCCAGTAAGATTGTCTGGGAACTCACAAACAGGTAGTGCTCTCACACACCAAGCTGAGAAACTAGTGAAGACCAAGGCCTTTAGGGCAAGAAACAATGTTCATACTTATGCTTCTTGGTAGACTGCCAGAGAAGGAAGTGTTCTTGCTGAAGTAATAACAAAACAGATTGTGGGCAAGGTGAGGCTATTCTGAGAATAATATGCACTGTTGTAAGCTGAATAAAAGAGAGGGTCACAGTGATCTCAGGGCTGTTTTGCCTGAGCGAGCTGCAGCCCTCTGCTTCATATGCATCAACTTGTCTGACTCTTCCTTTGCGCCTCACACTGACAACACCAGGCCACATTTTTTTTTTCATTCTTAACTTTAAAGAGACAGTTAACACCACCAGAAATTGAAATACATTTCATCATGAAATAGACTCAGATTAAAAAAAAAAATCTGAAGGAAAAAAGAATATATTCAGTAAAGAAAATGCAGTTAAATGTAAACTAATCAAAATCTATAATATTCCTAGTATAATGACAATATTGAATTTATCCAAAAGAAAGACCAGGTGGACCTCAAAAAGATATATCCCATCCTGGGGAGTTCTGCTACATTCTTTAATAGGACAGCCAAGAATTCCGTGAGTGTAATAGCAATATATAGTGAAAGAAGACTGACCATGTTGCCAGGCCCTTGACATTGGTGATTGTACTTATGAACATTTTCTTGTTAAATTTAAACTTGGCCTGGTATTATATATTGCCTATGACTTACTCCCTGAAAGCCTCCTTGTTGCTTAAATGTGGCCTCTCTCTAAGCCAAACTCAGCATTTAAAAGCGCTACTTCCCCTCACCCCACCCCAGTGGGAGATGACTCCCAGGGATGAGCCTCCCTGACACCAAGGGATTATTAACATACACCAACTAGTAAGACATCTGGAAAAAGATCTTGACCAAGAGGGGGAAATGGTAAATATAAAAGAGTGTTTATAGCTAAGATATTTCAAAGTGATTCCAGAGGTCATTCCGGAGTTTATGCTTATGCAAGTTTCAGCAGGATCTCATTGACTGCTACAGTAAACAATGCCTCAAATAGCAGGGATCCTGAGGGCTCTAGAGGCATCCAAAAACTAAAAGCAGGGCAGATAAGCTCAGGAATTCATCACCATGTCAGTGGACCTTACTTTAGAATTTATGCTCTCCAGTGTAATAGTTAGACTCATTTATAGGTTCTCTAAATATTGCTTCTCTTCCCATTTTATATAAACCTATAATTAGCACTATACTTGACAAATATATGTCCCAGAGACTTAAATTTTCATTGGTCTATGTGCCAGTTGAACCCTGAATATCAACAGAGTTGCAACACCTACTCTCCAGATCATTGGGCTCATTCTAGACAACTAAAATGTTAATCATGATGGACACTGTCCATCCCAAAGAAAAGAGAGTGTCTGTAACAGCAAGCAAAATAGCTCCATCCATCTGCCCCATGGGCTC
This sequence comes from Cabassous unicinctus, assembly GCA_029593785.1. NCBI lineage: Eukaryota > Metazoa > Chordata > Mammalia > Cingulata > Chlamyphoridae > Cabassous > Cabassous unicinctus. The sequence goes on from JAQZBX010008390.1 coordinate 5,287, forward strand.
TAAGGACCTTTACAATTAGAAGCAGAGTGGATATCACCATCCCCAAAACCTCAAGATTGGAGAATGAACAATGGACTGAATTAGACGTTATTATTCTACTACAGACTTATTGTTCTAGCAATGGAAGAACTCTTATTAATGCAAAGGCAGTGGTAACCAGAGGTTTTGAGAGATGGGGGAAGGAAGAATATGTGTAATATGGGGCATTTTGGGGACATTGGATTTGTTCTGCATGACATTGCAGTGAGGGATAAGCCATTGTATATTTTGTCATGACTTACAAAATTGTGTGGGACAAAGTGTAAACTATAATGTAAACTGTAGTCCATGGTTAGTAGCAATGCTTCAATATGGGTTCATCAATCATAACAATGTACTGTACTGATGAAAGATGTTGTTAATGTGGTAAAGTGTGGAAGGAGTAGGGAGTGGGGCATAGGAGAATCCCTTATATTTTTATGTAACATTTATGTGACCTAAAACTTCTTTAAAATTTAAAAAATTATAAAAAGAAAAAATAAAAGATATATCAACATCCTCAAAAGAAAATTATAATTGTAAACAAAAGAAACATTATGAATATAACATGAAGGAAGCATTGTAGCTAGTAAAAAAAACATCAACAACAGAAATAAAAGGCAGACGATGTGAAGGAAAAGGTAGACATAGAAAAAAACAAAGAAGGTAACAATATGAAAAATAGAACTTTGAGAAAGAGTAACAAAGAAAATGCATAGGAAGGATTTTTTGTCTGAAGTTCCTATGGATTATATCAAAGCTAGGCATTTGAGAAGGATTATCACAGAAGTTATCTTGCATTCAAGTGCATTATATATCAGGTGGAATATTAATTTGTCCCAATATTAGTGATGTTAACTATAATCACTTAGTTTAGCTGATGTCCATCTGGGCTATCCACTTGAAGTTATATGAGGATACTATTTCCCCTTTCTAATTAAAACTAATTTGTAGAAAGAAACATTGAGACTTTGTGAATGCCTTTCTCCATCACTCTTCCTTCTATATTTATGCATTGTTATTCTACTGTAAGAAAGAGTTTTCCCTTTTCTTTCATGTACTAATATACTCATTTATTTCATAAATGCATCAGTAAGGATCACAATTTTCATTTTATTTAATTACTGCTATTATCATTCAATTGCCTGAAATTTAGCCACTTTAGGAGTCCTTTCAACCTGCCTCCTATGACTTTTAGATGAGTCTCCCTAAATCTTTGAGTATTTATCTTCTTATGTAATGGAATATTGCAGGCTCATCTTACACTTTACTTCTCTCAGCCCTGGAATCTGATTTTTCTCCAAAGAGATATGATTCCTTTCAGGGGAAAATGATTAATAAAAACCAAAATCTGCACAGTAGGTGTGTTCATTGCTACTGATGTGTCAATGTTTCTAAGCCTTCTCAGTGGACAGGTATATATCTATGTCTATCTCTATTTCTATTTTTCTATCTACATCATCTATATTGATGTCTCTTCTATATATCTATATACACATATATCCATATCTACATATACACACTTCCTTAAATCTATATTTAATTCTACATATGCATGGTATTTATATATATATTAAAAATCAAATTTTGTTTTTCCACCTAGAATTCTAATGCAAAATATCACAGAGTATATTACTTTGGCAATTTGATATTATTTTATGAATTCCAAAAAGAGGTACAGATTATGTGTGCAAACTGGTCTATTCCCCTGGATGTGATACCATGTGATGTATTAAATTCAAAGATTTTATATTTACTTGATTAAATTAAGATTAGGGCTGTGATTCAACCATGTCTATAGGTCATGACCCAGAGCTGATTCCTTGCCCCCTTAGTGGGCTATATAAATGGACACTCACTGAAGAACAGATATAGAAAAAGATACACAGAGGAATAGGGAGATCTCCATAGACACAGAAGAGGAAAGAACTTGGTTTTGATGCTAGAGCCCCAAGGAAAGCTGAGCCATTTGCCTGATAGTTTATAGCTGGCCTTGTGAAGAGAACAGAGCAGCTGAGCCTGGAATGAAATGAGCCCTATGCCAGCCTATGGTTGAGATTGGAAGAAGCCAAACCCACAGAGCCTTAAGAAGAAAGAGGATTTTGCCCACCATCTTACTTCAACACATGCCAATACAGTTTAGTGAGGAAGTAATGTTGATTTGGACTCTTTAGGGCCTTCTAACTGTAAGCTTCTACCTCAAATAAATACCCTTTATAAAAGCCAACAGATTTCTGATACTTTGCATTAGCACCCCTTTGGTTGACTAATACAATTTCATACCCTTTCCCACATACTAAAAATTGCCTTTTCCAACTGGGAGAATTCCACTTTTCATTATGTTTAATATATTTAGTCATTTTATCAAGCCTATAATGTACAAAAATTATTTCAGAATTGCTGACCTATAACACTGCAAAAGTCAGACCTACTAAATGGAGTTTATTTTTATTTATATTTTTTCTTTATCATGAAAAATAATCATACTGTACATATTATTTATTTAATGCTGGATAACAAACCATCCCAAAATATAGCAATTTAAAACAACAGACTTATCATCACTCATGGTTTCTCCAGTTCAGGAATTCAGGGGGTTGTTTGGGCAGTTGTGGTTCCACATCTCATGAAGTGCCTGTGACATGTTTGCTGAGTCGGCAGTCATCCGCATGCTTGACTGGACTGGACGATGCACTTCAAGGTGGTTCACCTACATGGCTGTTAATAAGAGGCCTCAATTTCTCTACACATGAGCCTCTCCACAGAACTACTTAAGTGTCTTGTGGTATGATAGCTGGTTTCCTCCAAAGAAGTGATCCAAAAGATCAAGGTGTAAGTTACAAGGCCTTTTAAAACCTAAAAAAAAATAAAGGAAAAAAAAAACCCTAATCTTGGAAGGTTACATACAAATATATCCACTGTATTCTGTTTCTCACTCAAGCTAGCCCTTATGCAGTGAGGGAGGGATCAAGAGCAAGGATCATTTGAGGCCATCTTGGAGTGAAAAATGCAAATCCTAAGTGTACATTCAGATGTGTTTTGGCCCATGAACACATCCATGAAACTCACAGTGATATAAAGATGCAAAATAATACTGGCACTCCAGAAAGTACTCTTCAGCCTATTCCCAGTCAATTTGACCTTCCCAAAACAACTGTTTTTATATAATTTTTGAACCTGTTTTAGAATTTCATATGTGTGGTAATATATAATAATGTACCCTTTTGCCCAGTTTCTTTTGATCAACATATCATCTTTGAGAATCATACATATTGCTGTATATATCAGTGATCCATTCTTTGATTATAATCAAACAATATTCCAATATATGAATATATAAAAATGCATTTATACAGATCTTTTTGATAGACATTTGACTTTTCTCCTGTTTTTAACTATTATTAATAAATATACCAAGAACATTCTTGTATAAGTTTTTATATTCATATGCTTTAATTTCTCTAGGATAAATATCTACAAGTAGAAATATTGATAATAGTATAGTTGTATATTTCTCTTTATAAGAAACTGTAAATATTTATTCAAAGGGATTGTGCCATTTAATAATCCCAACAGCAAGATATAGAAGTTCAGTTTATTTTAGAAACTCATCAACCATTTATTTTATCTGTAGTTTAGAAAGTCTATGGTTGGAATGTAAGGGGATCTATTGGTTATAAATAATACCAGAGGATAGTGGCTAATAGTATGAGGTATGGAGGCAGGTTGCATGGGCTTTTTTCAAATGCAAAATTTATATTTCTGTGACTTAAGTGTCTGAGGTGTTCTATTTATGATGATAGAAACTGCATGGCAATGTCTTTGAAAGCAAGGGTAAATGAGCCTTGATAGAATTCAGTCTTATTCAATTTTATATTATTCATTATGACATTGTGTTTAAGCCACTTATATTTTGGTACAGTGGTGGTCATAAGTATAACCAACATTTGCTTTCTAGTCTGGTAGAGCCCAGGATTTAATGGTGAAGCAGAAACATAGAGACATAAATATGGTATACCAAATTTTGCAAAACGTGTAAGAGTGATTTGTTGAGCAAAAGAATTCACTAGTTTCAGAATCTCTAAACTAAATCTAGGAACAATGAGAGAACCTTGCATTTCTTAAGGTCAAATTGCATACAAGGAAGTGTATCTAGGGGAGATTTTATTGTGAGAATGAGCTGTGGAAAGTCCCATTAGGGGGATCATACTTAATTTCCCACAAGACCAAGAGGAGACAAGTGCCTGAATATCTAATCCTCACACCCCATACCTTTCAGGGTCCTGGATGACAATGTCTATGTTATCTTGGACCTTGGGAATGGGCCCTGTGAGAATGCTTCTGAGCTGTAGGATTTGTTCCTGTCATCTTGAGGATGGTGAGACCATCAGTATTTTCCTGACTGAGATTTCCAGGGTAGAAATATGGTTTCATGGGCTTGGTGAAGTTACTTCTGAAGATATAGAGAATGGTATAGTCAGTCACACTGTAGAAATAGATCAAACCTTACTCATAATTCAAAAAATTTCCCAGAGTTAAGAGTGGTTCTGGGACAATAAGTGTATAACAGGGAGTGGAAAGTGCCTGGTACACAACATTCTTCATGCAAAGTGTCCAGAAAGCATTCTCTGGACAAGCAGAGATATGCTATCCTTTCCTGTTAACTGAGTCCCAACACAGTCCTCTTGTCCACCTCCTCTTCCCTGCTACTATGACCTCCCAGTAATGTCTACTGCCACGGAAGCTGTTCTGACCTAGCACAGCCACCATACTATCAAATCACTCAGGATTGTCAGGCAAGTCTTCCTTTTCTGGAACAGATGTGACACATTTTCCATCATCTGACACAGAAAGGTAAGGATGAGCAGTGTCTTTATCCAGTTTTATGTCTTGTGCAGGAGACGGAAGTAGAAGAAAAAAGAAGGATTTAATTTTAACTTTTAAGATAAAACCTTTCATTGTCTAAGAGAGGGATCAGAGCATGGATGATAAATCAGACAGCATGTGAGGCTCATTTTCATATATAGAAGGAAATTTTACAAATTAGCATCTTCTGTACACAATTGCCTATGATGCTACACAGTCTATAAATTTGATGTGTTTTTTTTTTTTTTTTTACTTGGGGGAAAATATCTCCAAATCATTTCATATCTGATCCTGATTCATGAGATAATTACTCTGGCAGGTATGATATCAGAATATTCAAATGTATCTCAAAGGACACAGCTCTTAGATAGGAAATATGCCACCTTTACATTCTTCTGAAATGTCTGCAACAATATTCTAAATCACAGAATGTTTTCCCAATATTCTAGTTAGGAATATTCTGCCTAGTATTTTAGCATGGAAAAAGTGAAGAATACAACAAAGAGAGGCAAAACCATAGACACCATATGCAAGCCTGGAGACAGAAGCACATCCAGGTTGTTCAGAAAGCAGCAAGTGTTCAGTTCTGTGGGAGTAGAGTAAGGTAGGTGGAGAAGAAGGAGATATGCTCAGAAGGACAAGGGTGGGGAGGGTGCAGCACCATTTAGGACCATGAGGTCATTTTTAAGGTTATGGGCTTCTTTCTGAATGAAAATGAGAGAAATGGAGAGGCAAATTGGAGAGAATGAGTGTATTAGTAAACCAAAGGGTCACTAATGCAAAATACCAGAAATGGGTTGGTCTTCATAAAGGGTATTTATTTGGGGTAGAATTCCACAGTTACCAGGCCATAAAATGTAAGTTTCTTCTCTCACCAAAGTCCATTGCCACTTGTTGGAGCAAGACAGCTGCCAATGTTTGCCAGGGTTCAGGCTTCTTGGGTTCCTCTCCTCCAGGGGCTGCATTTCTCTCCAGGCTCAGCTCCTCTGTTTCCTCCACAAGGTGAGCTGTAGACTGTCAGGCAAACAGCTCTCTTCTCTTCTCCTGGGGCCTTCTCTCCAACACCAAAACTCCAACATCAAAACTGCTTCTCAAAAACTGCTGTAAGTCTGTTCTTTGTGATGCCTTTTATATTTTCTTCCCCCATCCACCAAGGGCTTAACACCCTACTGATGTGGCCCAGTCAATGCCCTAATGATAACTTAATCATGCCCATATTAACACATCAATTTACAAGCATGATCCAATTATATTTTTGGAATTCATAATTACATCAAATTGCCCAATGGCTACAATGAGTATTCTCAAATATTTAGTAGCGGCTTTCTGTAAGAATAAAGAAATGTGTTAGCAGTTGCATGGAGATATTAGATTGAGAGACTTTTCTTCTTTCTTCTTTTAATAGGAGAAATAACAGCATATTAGCATGCTGTTTGGAAGATCTGAGAGATAAGAAAAATAAAATTGAGGATGCAAGAAGAGTGGGTGAGAAACAGAAACCATATTCTATACTTTTTTTAAAAAAATTGTCTTTGGAGGATCTCTATGACTGTGTTTTTGCTGGATTTAACATACAGTGAAGACATTTCTAACTGATCTATCGCCTGCATTTCCCAATACGTTGATACCATTATATTTGTGACTTGCATAACTTGTACATTTTTAAATGCAGACATTTCTAAAACAAAATCCCTCCCATTTAGTGACTTGGATCTTATTTTTCATTAAATCCATATCCCCAGAATCAAATGATTTTTAAAGTTCAACCTAGTCTTATAGTTGAGTTACCAACTCCCAGATATTTTTTACAATAAAATTCCAGATAGTTTAAATGACAAGTATAAAATCATTCTTAATCATATATTTTTCACTTCTTTTTTACCTGCATATTTTCAAACTTTATTCAGATGTATATTTAGATAAAAAACCTTCAAGATTAGCTGGAATATTGTGCAGAACAGTGACTGTTGTAGGTAATGGAGTATTTGGTATCAATTGTGAGTTTTTTATTTCACCTACCCTCTTCTCCCAGGATTTTTCTTCAGTGTGAAACCAATCACAAGGGATATAAGTGTTCTGAGAGAACACAGGTTGTATTTTCAATTCAATTAAGCATAGGAAATAAACACAGAACTTACCAAGTTCTTTACTGACTTTGTCTAAATATACAAATAAAAGAGTATAAAATATTAATTTCTCAAATTTCAGGACATTTGATTATAAGCATTGCACCTACCTATCAATGAACATGAACATCAGGGACAGTTAACTGGAATTTCAGATCCAAGACTGAAATGTCAACTCATTCTAGATGTCCATGTGGATCATCACCTCGCTTGTTACAGCCAAAGTGCTACTGAGTCATGTATATTGTCTTAAATCTACCACAGATAACTATTTTATAACCTATTAACTACTTCTGCATTTGTTCAGTTGCTCTTCATGGCATTCATTAATTAATTGCAGAAAACTCCTACTCATTTAGCAAACATTTATTAGGGCTCTCCTTTAGTCCAGGCACTATTTTCTATAGTATGGACCCTGTGATGAGTAGAACATAGTCTCTTCATCCCCAAGGGGACATGGCACACAGCCTGTCAATGGTTACACACTGCTAGAAACAAGGTCCTTTTAAGAAAACCACAAATTAGTACTATACTTGTTAAATATATGTCCCAGAGACTTAAATCTTTGGTCCATTCAAGTGCCATGTGAGTCCTGAATCTCAGCAGAGTTGCAACACCTTCTCTCCAGTTTATTGGACTCACCAAAGACACCTAACAAGGAGATCATGATGGACAACACCCATCACAAGGAACAGAGATTGTCTGCAACTGCAAGTAAGATAGTGCCATCCATATGCCCTTTGGGATCTGAGCCCCCTCTCAAATGGAAACAGAGTGGATGGACATTATTACCCCAAAATCATCAAGACTGGGGAATGAACAGTGGACTAAATTAGACTTACTATTATTCTATTATAGACTTACTGTTATTCTAGCAATGGAAGAACTTTTATCATTGATATAAAGACAGTGGCCACCAGAGGTTCTGAGGGATGGGAGAAGGAAGAATAGATAATATGGGGCATTTTCAGGACATTGGAATTGTCCTGCATGACATTGCAATGATGGATATAGGCCATTATATATTTTGTCAAAACATTTAAAATTGTGTGGGGCAGAGTGTAAACTATGATGTAAACTATTGTCCATGGTTAGTAGCAATGCTCCAATAGGTAAACATCAATTGTAACACATGTGTCACACTAATGAAAGATATTGTTAACATGGGAATGTATGGGAGAGGGAGGGTGGAGAGCATATGGTAATCCCCTGTATTTTTTAAATGATTTCTACTTTTAATGAAGCATTAGATTACATAAATTTTACATAAAATATTAATTCAATTCTTGGAAAATGTGAAGACAGAATTATTTAAAATGTGAATAAATCAATGTACAGTGTTTTTCAGATTGGATTAATCTGTAGTCTATGCTGAGTTAAATTTGACTGAGGTTTTGTTTTATAGGCCCATTTGAAGCATTATTAGATTTGATTAATAGTTTGTCTTGTACGGGAAGATTTTGTCAAGCAGGAAAGCTGAATCTAAGCATAATATCAAAGTCAGATGAAGCAGGGGACAGTTTGAAAATAGCATTGTGTCTCTCTCCTTGGCCACGGCCCTTAAAAATTTTGCCTGATATCTAAGATGAGAAACACTGTATGTAGGAATCCCCAAAGTAGTTTTTTTTGTGTGTGTGCTGTTTGCTTGTGTTTTGTTTATGAGTTTGTTTTAAAATGAAGGCCTCCATGAGAATTTGGAGCACAGACAAGTACAGCTTAGAGAAATTTGAAAGAGTGACACAGCCTGGTGGAGCAGCTTCCTCAATCCTTGGAGATGGTGGCCACATCAGAAACAACCCATGTTGTAGCAATATATTGGTGGATAATTTCAGGGTCTCCAAAGGACTCAGTATTGGATTCTGAGGCCAATCATCTCTGGAGAAGTATGAAACACCTCCTGCACTTGGGCATCATGTCTTAAGAATGGTAGCTTGTGGAATGGGTCAATTCTCCAGTGTCATTTCAGAGCAGTAGAGGGAGGCTTTCCTACCATCTATTGGGAGAAATAAATGTAGGTGCTCTTTTGTTTCTTTCTGCATACTTTGGTGTGGTTTATGTTAGTGGAATATTGGCTTTGAAGGTCAAAATATTTTACAGTGATCTGGTGAGTGGGGCCTGGACCAGGTAACTGTTATTTATTACTAAAACTGTGACGTTTTTAACATTAGGGCTGGTGTACATTGAGCCCATATCCATTTTCTAGAGAAAGGCTGAATTACCATGTTATTGAGCTTATCTATGGATATTTCTTCCTAAAAGGGAATGATCCAGATAAATATAATATGCAAAATTAAAACTTACCACATTTCTTTGAGAGTTTAGCTAATAAAAGCAAGTAAATCATAATTACCATAATATTAAAAATACAGATGTAACTAAAGTCAAAAAAATTGTTTCAACACTGTATATATAGAAATAGATGATTTTTGGTCTTGTTATATGGCATACCAACATTTTATCATTAGTTAAGAACAAGAGGTGTCTAGGTCAATAAAACTATCAAAAACATGGGTAAGCAGAATAATTCACTCTGATGATTGTCTCCATGATAATTTAAATGAGGTAGTTTATTCTATACATATAAATTATATTTATTTTGGTTTCATGGGGTCCCAGATACTGATGTAAAACCATCTATTTTCCATGGTCAATAGTTAAAACCATGGCAACCACTACTTCTAATAATAGTATTTCCAATATGTGGCAGGATTTTTAGATGTATGATAATTTTAATACTGAGAATAACCCTGTCATATATACCATTATCATAGCCATTTTAAACATTAGAAAAACATGCCCTTGGATGTCAAAAATCTTTTTCAAAATTATGATGCAACTGTTTAATAGAGCTGGAATTTACACACAGACTGTCACACTCCAGAAACTATTCTTTTAAAAACTACTCTAATTATAACTTATTGTTTCTGTCTTGATATAAGCCAAAGTGAATAGATGAATGAATGAATAAATGAATGAATGAATGAATGAATAAATAAATAAATAAATAAAGCACAGATATTAAACAGGAGCTCTCTCTTTCACTGGACCTATTTTCTTTCTTTCTTTCTTTCTTTCTTTTTTTAAAGGTGGAATTTAATCTTTATTTACAGGACACACTGCAAGATATGAAATTCCACCTAGAAATAAACACATTGAGGAGAGGCTTCATACAGTATGTACAGTTTAGAACTGTTCAAGTATAGTTTTGTTGTAAAAAGTGCTACATAACAAATCACATTTAAAAAAGAGTTCTTAGTAGAGAAACAGCAAGACAGACTTATACCAAACATAGTACACAGACAACTTTATACCTCAGCTGTACAATCTAAAAGTTAAAAGTCCCAGGAGTACCATCCTGAACTTGGAAGGTATAGCCTTCAGAGGTAGTTTCTGGCACAACATTCTGATCATCTTCTGCCTCTACAGAGAAATACTTCTCGATCAAGCTTAATGAAGCCTTATAAACAGACTCATTTTCATGGTTTTGTAGAGCTTCAATTTTGTCCAAGCCTCCACATTCTTCAATCATTATACTAAGTTTCTCAGTTTCACCTAGTTTCTCAGCAGCCTGAAAGATATTTGAAATGGCATCCAGAATAACCAGAATAATTTTGGTATCTTTCACAGTTAAAAGGTTCATCAAAGGTTCTATTATGCCACAATGGACAAGGTATACAATCTGTTCAACTGTTCCACCACTTGTATAGTTGGTCACAGCCCATATAGCTTCCTTTTGTGTCTTAAAGTCTGCCTTAGAAAGAACACTAATGAGGAAAGGGACCAATCCATGATTCACTACTTGCTGAATCTGGTCCTGACGGCCAGCTGTGATGTTTGACATTGTCCAGGTAGCTTCCTTCTGAATATTAGTTTTGGAGTTAGTTAGCAGGCTGGGAAAGACAGCAAGTGCTCCTGCATCTATTACAACCTGGGTCTGTTCATCTGTCCCAGTAACAATATTCCCTATGGCTCTTATTGCCAACTATGTTGGCAATTCTGTAGCCCCTAGGAGCTTCACAAGCTGGGGCACAACTCCAGTTTTCACAACCATTTCAATCCGTTCATTTGGACCATCAGTAAGATAGGAAATGGCCCAGCAGGTATCTGCTAATACTTCTGGATCATCATGATGCAGGAGACGAACTAGAGTAGGAAGAATTTGCTCAACACCATCTAACGGGGGTGCAGGGTTCTTGTTTAGGCAAAGGTTTGAAAGTGTCCAGGTAAGATTACGTAAGTAATCACATGCTAAAGATGACATATCAGGAACTGCAAATAGAGCCAACAGAGGATCAACTGCACCATACTTTATAACCAAGTCTTGGAAAGATGAGCCATCACCTGCAATGTTTCCTAGAGCCCAGATGGCTTGTTCACTGATGTGAGCATGGGGAGATGCCAACAAAGAAATGAATGCTGGGATAGCACCTCTGTCTACCACAACCTAGGTCTGTTCTGATGTGCCAGAAGCAATGTTAGTGAGTGCCCAAGCAGATTCAAACTGAATGGGAGTACAATCAGCTCTGCCCAAGAAGGACACAAATTTTGGAATCAAACCAGCCCGGATTATGTTTTCTATGGGCGGCTGTTTCTCCCTAGAAAGCAGTTTCCTAGCAGCTTGAGTGGCTTGGAGCTGGCTTTCCAAATTGTTGCTATTTATGCCTTCGACAATGTCATCAACAGACCAATTTACAATGCCCTGGTTGTTTCAGTTTTCCTGCAATGGAGAAGAAGCATCATCAGGAAAAGAGCTGACATTTCTCCTTTTCAGCATCTGGTCATCCTTCTTAGCTTTACGCAGCTCCACATTAACTTCTATGTGCCGCCGCCTCATTTCTGTACTGTTTTTCCCCTTATTCTTGAATCTGTTAAGGCGGGCAGCTGGTGAATTAGCATTCTCATTGGTGGACATGGTTGTGAAACAAAGGGCGAAAGCTGTGGAGCTGGGTCGGACTTCCACAATAGGTGGTGCGGGGCTCCCAGGCTGCGGGTCGACTGCCCTGAAAACGTCCACCATGGCTCAGGCGGAAGACTGTGTTGGACCTATTTTCATTATGTGGATAACTATCAATAAAATTTACACAATGACTAAAGAATAAACACAATATGTGACTTTGAACATCAAATATTGAATATTAAATAACATAAATTGACCTTTTAGACCTATTTATTCATATGAGTGTAACTTTCCAGGGGATTCCACCTAACTTTTATCTCTGCAACATTTAATTTTTAGCTGTAACCATCTAATCCAATCTTAAATCTCAATAAAAATACAATTTTAATATGTAAATCTAGTCATAATACTACATTTCTGCTCAATTTCAACAAGTTCCCAAAGTTCTTGGACAAAGTTCTAAATTCTTAGCATGGCCAAAGATACTGCATTTCCTGGCCTTTTCCTACCTACCTTGTAGATGTGACTGGGTTTCCTTGAGTCAGAACCACCTTGTCAATAAATACCAACTCTCCTAAATCCATGTGCTCAACTCAACCCAGAGTGTAGTATCCTCTCTGCTCCCTATCATGTGAAAACTGTGCTTTCATTGATATACCCTTCATTTCCACTGATCTCAGCTACATTAGCAATACATCATCAAATTTATGACTTCATAGCTAGGCAAAATTCTTCTAGTACAAGTCTTATTGCACCCTCTTCTATAGCAATCATTTGCATATTAATTTTGCATTTATTGTTTAAATGTAATTGTATATCTATACCAAAACAGTAACATGAATAAGGCCAGGGAGTTTTTCTTTACTTTTTCCACTATTGTTTCTTAAGTGTCAGTCACATAATAGGCAGTTGATTATTTTATGTACAAGGAATCACTGACCATTACTGAATGAGGTAGATGCAACAACTTAAACCCCAATTCCTCACAGGGCACAATCTGACACATCTTGTCCTTCATTTAAGCCTAACAATTTTGTACATAAGAAAGTACTTACAAATATTTTTTCACTTGTAGAGGAAAGATATTTTAGTTGTCTTTCAGCACTATTTTTGATCACCAATATTATTTACTATGGATTTTGACATTCTTATAATAATTTTAAAAATCAAATATGGAAAATTATTGAGTTTTGAAGGTTCAAGCACTATTTAAGACAAAAATAAATATCCCTTACCATTCTCTTCTTTTATTTCTCCTCTATAAGGAAAAATAACAAACACAAACAAAAATATGTTACAAGGTGTCCTCTTTTGTTACCTGCAGATGATCAGGTCTTGATGGTATATATTTTTTAAATCAAGAAAATCAGCTTTAAATATTTTTTGAAATTAAAACTCTTCAATGTTTCACATATCACATAATAGCTAATTTCATGATTAATTGTAAGAAAAATTCCTGCTGATCATATGAATAAAAATAGGGAATATTTGGATGATATTAAAGCATATATGCCACCTCTTAAAGAAAACTAAAAAGAATCAGGAGAAACCAAAACCTGAATAAATGGAACAATGTATAATATTTTGCAGTGGTAGAGTAATTATTGTAGATATGCCAATTGTTCCCTAATAATTGTATACATTGATTGCTATTCTAGTGAAAGTTTTATTGAAGCTTTTTTTTTCCCCTGTAAGTTGGCAAAATAATTTTTTGTATAGCTGTAAGAATAAGCAAAAAGCATATTAAAACATATTATGAGGATGATAATTAAAATAGATGATGAGTCTAAACATAAGATCCAATGAAAGTATAAGTACAAATTGTTCATAGATGAGCATAGTGTATTTAAAAATTTAATTTACTATAAATGAAAATGCATACCCTTTAAAAAAGCAAAAATTCTTGCTGGTATATTCAGTTGGCAGCTTCTCATATAATGTAGAAAAATAATTTAAATTATTTTAAATAATAAGAGACAAATAAAACACTTGATTTCTATACTTGAAAGAAATAGTAGAAGAATCCATAAAAGAATATCTAACATTTTATATGGCCTTTCAAAGCTGAAACATATTTAATAAACAAAAAAAGTTTCAACATCCCGTGGATGTGCAGGTCAGATGAAGCCCTTTGCTTTCACCATGGTCAATGTGACTGATAGGGGATTTGCCATAAACTGAGAGATGAATGGCAGAAAAATACACTTCTTTGAGGGATTTATTACATTTCACATGGCCATTAAAATTTTCCTTATAAATGAAACTCTATAAATCTCAAATCTCTTTTTTGTGAATATGGAGTAAAAATTACTGACCTCAAAGGAGTTTGGCGAGGTGAAAGTTAAATACCTATGCCAACATTTTCAAAAGTACCCAAATACAAAGCAGGTCCGTACCAATTGACATATTTTTCCTCCTATCTCTTTGGCAAATTAATCATAATTTTACCTGATGACTCCTCGAGTTGCATAGCTGAACACTCTATCAATCCAGTTGCAGCCTGTGAATGCACATCATTTTCTGTTTTTCTTATGTGGATAGAAAGTTGTCCCTAGAATATTTATTCACCCTTTCTTCTAGAGCAGTTTGTTTCAATAAAACATACTGTGATTAGTAATGTTCTATAAAATTGTGGTCCAGTACAGTAAACAGTAACAGCATGTGCCTATTGAATTGTTGAAATGTGGCTCATGCAATTGAGGAGTTGATTTATATTCTTTTAACAAATCTATGTTATTGATACATATTAATAAAACATAAATCCAACCAAAGTTTATTATCAATGGTATTTGGTATAATTGTGTATTCATCTCTTCAATCATTATTAGAGAATTTTTTCCTAATTCCAACAATAATAATAAAAAACAAATAAAAGACAAACAAAACTCGTCACATCTCAATCTCTCTATGCATCCCCTGACATTCATAGCTGCATAGTTTCATAGAGATGTTTCCATTTCTCTAGTTTATTTGTATTTATGGTTTGTAAAAATATTCTTATATATGCAATATTATCCATGTTTATATTTCACATGAGGCTCCATTATGTTATACAGTCCCATGTTACATTTTTAGCTTTCATTCTTGACTTTAAATTTTAATTAGTATTACTATATTTAAGCAGCAACATGTAGCTAGTAGCTACAATATTGGACAGCAAAGTTTGGGAGTAAAATAAGTTTTAGCTATAGTTATGTCTGTTTAGGTACCTCTCTTGGCAATATGAGTGGGAATAATGTATGTACATTATAAAATATATCCTTAAAAATAAAGACGTGTGCCTTTCCTCCACTCTTTCACCTTAATGGCTTGAGCAAAGGTGTGGAAAAGACATGTCTTCAAAAGTGAAGATGAAAGAGGGATTGTAGGAAGATGGCAGAGAAGGCACCACTAGGACCCACTCTGTCCACCCAAACAAATATTAAACAGGCAGGAAAACTGGGTGGATGAACTATTTTCAAACTCTATTGTCCAAAATAACACTGTCCAGCATCCAAGGGAGAAAGGGAGGAAGAGGTTGAAAAATTAGACTAAAGAGAAGTAAACTATTCTCTTCACACAGCAGCTATGGGCATCCAACAAGCTGTCTCAGGTTTGAGCCCCTAGCTAGCGACAGATGACAGAAAGGGATATAAAAATCTTCTTCCCCAAGAGCATGGGTGGGCACAGGTGATCACTGATTATGCTTTTTGTCCTTAAATTTGGGATGTTGTGGGCCCATCTCAGAGGGTAGCTTTTGTTTCAACCCACTCAGGAGAAATGGGTTGGCAGCCATTGTTTCAAAGCTCCCTAAACAGGAGTAGTGGCAGGGGAAACTTAAAAATGTTATACTCACCAATTAGCAATGCAACTGGAAAAAGTCCTTTACCAAAAGGGAGAAAGGGTAAAGACAAATGAGTTTATATGGCTAAGAGACTTCAAAGTGAGTTGGGAGGATATTCCAGAGGTTACACTTATGCACATCTCAGCAGGATCTCATTGACTGCTACAGTAAATATTGCCTCAAATAACAGGGCTCCTGAGGGCTCTAGAGACATCAAAACACTGTAAGAAGGGCTGACACCTCAGGAGTTTGGTGCCCTGTCACTGGGCCCAACTTTAGAATTTATGCTTCCCAGTGTGACAACGTTGAACTCAGTTGTGGTTTCCATACACATGGCTCTTCTGTCCCTTCTATTTGAACCTACAGTTAGTATTAGACTTGATAGGTTTATGTCCAAAAGACTTAATTTTTGGGCTTTGCATGTGCCAGTTGAGACCTGAATCTGAACAGAGTTGCAGCACCTACTTTCCAGTTCACTGGACTCACCTAGGACACTTAACAAGGAAATGATGATGGACAATGACCATGCCAAGGAACAGAGAGAATCTGCAACTGCAAGCAAGATAATACCATCCATCTGCCCCATGGAATCTAAGCCCCCTCTCAATTAGAGGTGGTGTGGGCATCACCATCCCACAACCCTCAGAATTGAGGAATGAATGATGAACTAGAGTAGACTTACTGTTATTTTACTATAACTGTGATTCTAGGAATGGAAGAAATGTTATCATTGATGTGGAGGCAGTGGTGACTGGAGGTTCTGAGGGGAGGGAGAGGGGAAAAGTAGGTGTAATATGGGGGCATTTGGGGGACATTAGAATTGTCCTGAATGACATTGCAATAACAGATACAGGTCATTATATATCTTGCAATAACTTACAAAATTGTGTAGAAGAGAGTTTAAAGTATAATGTAAATTATAATCCACACTTAGTGGCAATGCTCCAATATGTGTTCATCAATTGTAGCAAATGTACCACACTAATGAAGGATGTGGTTAATGTAGGAAAGTGTGGGAGAGACAGGGAGTGGAGCACATAGTAACTTCTTACATTTTTTAGGTATCATTTATGTAATTTAGTTATCTTTAAAATAAAATAAAATAAAATGGGAAAAATAATGCTATGCTTTCTCAGGGCTGTGGGGGACAGTTAGCTGAAGAGCATTATTTTCTGTGCAATCCAAGAAAGCTCAGCTTTGGGTAATCATTCAGTAGCTCTTGGCTCCCCTTCTCATCTCCTCCCCAGGTCACTTTTTAATCAGTTTATGCCCATTAATTTGGTCCCTTGGCCTGGTTTTGCTGGGAATGACTGTCTTGGGAATGTCTTCTGTTTGCACCTTCTCCCAGAATTTGCCCTTCCAGCAAAAGCAGCTTGATACAATGAAAGGAGTTTATAAACTATAGAGGCAAATTGAGAAAAAGGCCTGCTGGCTTTAAACACTTGGGAGAGGGAATTCTGTCTCATGGGAGAGAGATGGGACAGCAAAATTCCTCTAAACAGAGGAACTCCAAAACAACTAATAAGCCAAAGACCAGAAAGATAGGGAAAACCCTGCTCATCACATTTGCTTTGAGCAGAACTTCTTGAGAGTAGGGTTGAAGCTCAAGAAAATCTTTGTTTTATTATTAACTTATTACAAAGCCAAGAAACAAACATCTCAGGGAATGAATCACAGAATTACCATTTTAAAATATTAAAATGTACGATGTGAAGCAAAAGAGTATAAGTCAAAAAAGTAGGAAATAATAGTCCATCCAAAGGAAGAATATAAAAATTGAGAACACACCAATAAAGAAGAAAAGAATGTGGACATATCAAATAAAGCCTTTAAGCATATGATCTTAAAATTATTTATGGAGATGAAGGAAAATGCAGAGAATGAACTAAAGGATATCAGAAAAACAAGGAAGGAGCAATAGGAAAGTCTTACTAAAGAAACAGAAATTTTAGAGGACTGAAAGAGAGCTATTGGAGTTAAAAACCAAAATAACAAAAATGAAAATCCCCAGAAGAGTTTCAAGAGCATATTGGAGCTGGAAGAAGAAAGAATCAATGAACCTGAACACAAGACCCTTGGAATGAGTCAGGCTGAGAGTGAAAAGAAAACAGAAATATTAACAGCTAGAATTGCCTAAGGCACCTCTGGAACACCATCAAGTGTACCAATCTAAGCATTATGGTAGTCACAAAATGAGAAGAAATAGAGAAGAGGCTAGAAAGAATAATCAAAGAAATAATGACAGATAACTTCCCAAACTTAGCAAAAGAAGTGAATATGCACATCCAAGAAGACCAGAGACCACCAAACAGGATATTAAACGCCGTGCACTCTCTTCCCCTTAAGCAATAATGTTAAAGAAGAAAAAATATTTCCATTACAACCTGAAGAATATGGAAGAGATCAATTAGATTAATTTAAATCCTTTAATATTCTTGGCATTCTTTGTCACTGTTTTATAAGACTTGGCCACCTCTGTCAATATATGTAAATATGTATTCCAACATCTTACACTGGTGGTAAACAAATAATATTACAATTGATACAAAAAGCTTTCATCCCAGAGGCTCACCTTTGACTAACACTTGAAATTGTGCTTCATTGAAATATGTGCAACTTTCAAAGAAACACTTGTATTCCCCTCCATCAGAAGGACGAATGTGATGGATCTGCAGGGCCATGTGTTCTTTCATGATATTGTCTGTCAGGAACTCTATCCTCCCTCCGTACCCTGGCCTCTGCTACTCTATATGATTCTTTGCAGTCTTATAGAGATGCACAAGGCCAAAAAGATGGTCATGGTACCATCTAACCTCCATGTTCTGAACATCCATTGATGAGCTGAGATGGCAGGGCAACACAGCCTCTTCTCCTACCAAAGCGATGACAGGTGATTTCGGTCCTATCACCTGGAATTGCCCTAGGGGTTGTTAAGAAAAGGATAAGATCAGCACCTGGACTGTGGCAAGAATGGTTGTGAAAACCTGATAAAAGAAAATTTCAACTAAAATAATTATCTGTGGCCCATTAATAAATAGCTCTAAAATAAAGATGCTCATTTACAGTATTAGGGTAAGTGATAATATGTGCAACAGTAGTATAATAAAAAATACATTTTATGTTTTCTTATTTGCCTAAGCTTGAAATTCAAATTCATACAAATTACTTTGTCTCATAAGAACTCTGCGATACAGTTTATTTTCCTCATTTTAAAGATGAGGTATTCATATTTGAATTAGGAAGGAATTTAGTAACTTGCTCAAAAATAAATAACTATTAAAGCACAAAATGAAAGTTATAATACTGGACACCAAATATATTCTCATGTTAAACCAATATAGTATATTATTTTACATTACTTAATATACTAGAATACTTGCTGAAATAGGATATAAAGGTATTAAAATAATATTTTTGTTAAGGAAAAGATAGATGATTATTTATAACATTTTTCCATTTTAGAAAATAAGTTTGAGACCATGTATATAAAATAAATATGCTAAAACAAATTTATAGGTTATCTCTGAGTATAGGCTTTATAAATGAGTATAGTCTTTCTATATAATGTTTTTATATACAACCACCACACATAGAATATCTCAATTTGCAAAAATATCCAACTCTCACATTTTTAACTTTTTTTCAAATAAATATGGCAGAATAGTTCAGATTATGAAGTAACATTCATTTTTTCCATTTGGGCTAATTGACTTTCTTTATATCTGACTCAGTTTTTCAAGGACCTTCTATGTAGATGAAAGACACCCAGTACTTTGAATAGGGGAGGCACTGTAGAGCCAGAGGAACAAACAAACAAACTCATCTGATCAGAGATTAAGACAGAAACAGACAATTCTTTTTTTATTTCCTTCTCTTTCCATCCATTGATCATTAACACAATAATCTAGGCCCTAGCCTATGTCAGGCACTACTCTAGGTGTGGATGTTATAGTTTAGTTTTTGAATATATAGATGAATATTTTGACAAGAGTTATGAGGATAAAAAAGTTGTATAAAATATAAGAGTATGACAGTCAAGGATTTAATTGGCTCCAAACAAAACCCTAGAGCATATACTTTTCAGTGCTGTGCCACCCTCACAGTGCTTCTCATGGAACAGCCTGAGGAAGACAATGAGAAGGATGTTAGCTGGAAAGAAAGAAACTTCCAGAGAATACTGAGAAGTTCCAGAATGACTAGCATGATATTTGAACCAGGAATTGTCATGGGGACTGAAACCTTAACTAGAGATGGCTACATCTACAGACAATTCAACATTCCCAGGACATGGAATATTCTTTGTTATCTTCCCACAGCTTCTGCCCTGTGTGAACAGTTGGGTCTCCATTAACTCTAAATTACCCAGAGAGAGTTGCTCATTATTGTCAACACTGTTCAGTTCTTTACAGGAATTTCTACAAATGGAAAACCTTCCTTATAATACCGCATACAGATTGAAGACAGAACCACTGAAAATTAATACCCACTGACCTGGAAAAGATGGATCTGATTAGAAATATTTGGAAGAGTGAAAGAACACACCTTTTCTGTTAGATAAGGGGTCTTTTCTGGCATAATTAGCCTGTGGCATGTTGCTGGGGTTTATTAAGGGCATTGCCACAGCCTGGATGTAGAAAGGACACACAGAGTAGCAATTTACCCAGGTGAGACCTCCCATCATCCATGTTATAGAGCATCTTATACTTCACAGTCCTATTAGTTCCTGGGTCAAGAAGGTTAGCTTTCTCATAGTTTTCTATGTTGAATTTAATGATAATCTGATAATAGTATGGCAGAGAAGAAAACTACTTATATTCTAAAATTCTCTTGCTTTCCCCCTTCTTATTAAATCTAGTTAAAGAAAGAGCTGGTAATGATATGGAGCTATCTGCCAATCTTCCAGGGAGAAATGAAAGTAGTGTAATAAACCTCACATTTAACCAAAATGTGCATTACATTAAACCACCTAAGGAATCAGACAGGAATGTATAAATCAATAGGCATCAGGTAAATGAAAAAGTCAATGACAGCACACCAATGTTTATAGTGGTATATTCACAATTGCCAAAAGATGGAATCAACCCAAGTGCCCATCAATTGATGAATGGACAAACAAAATGTGGTATATGCATACAATGGTATAGTACTCAGTCATAGAAAGGGATTAAGTTCTGATACATGTGACAACATGGATGGACCTTGAGGACATTATTTGAGTGAAATTAGCTAGGCATAGAAGGACAAATATTGTATGATCTCACTGATATGAACTAATTAGAATTAGCAAATTGATAGAAATTATAATATAGATTACTGTATTAGTCAGGGTTCTCTCTGGAAACAGAATCAACAGGAGATATCTGTCAATAATATGAAATTTTAAAGAGTCTCTCACACAACCGTGGGGATGCACAAGTCCAGGCTCCACATGCAGGCTGCAAACCAGTGGCTCCGATGAAAGTCTGACAAAGGGTCATTGATGAGTTTCTGGGAGAAGTTGCCTGTCTGATGACGAGCTGGGAAATTCTCTCTGAATGTTGAAATCACTTCCCCTTTTAAGTCATTCAACTGATTGGATAAAAGCGCCACCCATTGATGATGTAATCTCCCTGATTGATGCAAATGTAATCAGCCATCCACGCAGTAAAGTCACTGGTGATTGAAGTCCATAAATGCTCTTGTATTACAAATAGCCCAGTGCTTGTGGGAACAAACACCTGGACACAATTACTGGCTGAGTTGACACATTAGCCTAACCATTACAGTCCACCCCTTGTCAACCGGCAACTATATACATCACCCTAAACCATACTTAGTCTCTAAGTAAAAACAATAACAGACAAGCATACATATATATTTCCGCCTAACAATGTTCAACTCCTTTGAGTACAAACAGAAACACATTAATTCCCCACAGAACAGGATGCAAGTCCTTGGGTAACACTCACTCTTAAATTTGACATCCTTAAATATTATGCCATGGAATTAATCCAACTTTTCATGATAGGGGAAAAGGTTGGGGAAGAAAACAAAGAAATTCCTTTTTGTGTACACATACAATAATACTCAACGAAACATGGAAGAAGGGTTCATGACTATTACAGTCCTCGTTTCTGTAACTGGTCTTGTGATTGAAGTTCATATTTATCACTACCTTCTTCCACTACCCATTCCATGTTCCCTTTACCTTCAGCAAGCACTTCAGCTGGCCGTGGTTCTTTGCCTGGTGGGGTGAACCAAACTTTCATTCCCAAAGATTCTGGGCCATTGTTAGTCCTGCTTAAATTGGTTTCTTGCAATTTTCCATTGACTTTAATCACAGGGCATGGCAGAACTAGGAGACACCCTAGAGGATCTCCTGTATTCCAGGCAAACTCTTCTTTACCCCCATTATGTAGATGTAGTCCTATTTCCCCTTGATAGTCAGGATCAATTACACCAGCCAGTACAGTAATTCCCTTCTTTGCCTGTTGATTCCCAGGTAAATGGAGCCCAAAGTGGCCAGGTGGCAGTCTTAACTTCCAGTTCAATGGAATCATTGTTATGTTCCCTGGTGGCAGCACTCCTCCTTTTGGGACTAAAACCTGTAAACCAGCAGAGCTTAAGGTTTCAGGGACAGGAAGCAAAAATTTTCCTAGTGGGTCACTAGTGGCAATAGTGAGAGGTGCCACTCCCATTTCCACCCTTTGGTTCCTGGACCCATGAATCCTAGCTATGGGAGAAACAGCACCATAGAGAGGACGCTGATTCAGAGCATACACAGCCTCCTGGAGAACATTGCCCCAGCCCTGCAAGGTAGTGCCACCTAGTTGGCACTGTAATTGAGTCTTCAAAAGTCCATTCTATTATTAATCCAGCTGCTTCAGGGTGATGGGGAACATGGTAAGACCAGTGAATTCCATGAGCATGTGCCCATTCCTGCACATCATTTGCTGTGAAATGGGTTCCTTGATCAGAAGCAATGCTCTGTGGAATGCCATGGCGGTAGATAATACATTTGGTAAGCCCACGGATGGTAGTTTTGGAAGAAGCATTTCGTGCCGGAAATGCAAACCCATAGCCAGAGTATGTGTCTATTCCAGTTAAAATAAATCACTGCCCCTTCCATGGTGGAAGTGGCCCAAAGTAGTCCACATGCCACCTGGGAGTAGGCTGGTCACCACGAGGAATGGTGCCATATCTGGGGCTGAGTGTGGGTCTCTGCTGCTGGCAGATTGGGCATTCAGCAGTGGCTGTAGCCAAGTCAGCCTTGGTGAGAGGAATGTCCATGTTGCTGAGCCCATGCATAACCTCATCCCTACCTCCATGGCCACTTTGTTCATGAGCCCATTGGGCAATGACAGGACTGGCTGGGGAAAGAGGCTGAGCATTAGCCACAGAGCGGGTCATCTTATCCACTTGATTATTAAACTCTTCCACTGCTGAAATCACCCTCTGGTGAGCATTCACGTGGGATACAAATATGTTCATGTTTTTTGCCAACTCAGAAAGATCTATCCACATAGCTCTTCCCCAGACCTCCTTGTCACCAATTTTCCAATCATGTTTCTTCCAAGTCCCTGACCATCCAGCCAAACCATTGGCAACAGCCCATGAATCAGTGTACAAATGCACCTCTGGCCATTTCTTCTTCCAAGCAAAATGAACAATTAGATGCACTGTTCGAAGCTCTGCCCACTGGGAGGATTTGCTCTCACCACTATCCTTCAAGGATGTCCCAGAAAAGGGTTGCAGTGCTGCAGCTATCCACTTTTGGGTGGTACCTGCATATCATGCAGAACCATCTGTAAACCAGGCCTGAGTTTTCTCATCCTCAGTCAACTGATTGTAATGGACTCCCCAAGGGCTGGGAAAGAGAAGGTAACATGGCAGGGGTAGGGACCATGGGCATTTGGGCCACTTCCTCATGTAACTTACTTCTGCCTTCAGGACCTGCTCGAGCCCTATGTCATATATACCACTTCCACTTTATTATGGAGTGCTGCTGTGCACGCCCAACTTTATGGTTTGGTGGGTCAGACAATACCCACCTCATGATAGGCCACTCAGCTTTCATTGTAACTTGATGATCCATGGTTAAGCATTCAGTCTCTACTAAGGCCCTGTAACAAGCCAAAAGCTGCTTCTTGAAAGGGAAGTAGTTATCTGCAGAGGATGGCAAGGCTTTGCTCCAAAATCCAAAGGGTCTGCGTTGTGATTCCCCTATAGGGGCCTGCCAAAAGCTCCAGACAGCATCTCTATTTGCCACTGAAATGTCCAACACCATTGGATCTGCTGGATCATATGGTCCAAGTGGTAGTGCAGGTTGCACAGCAGCCTGGACCTGTCGAAGGGCTTCCTCTTGTTCCAGTCCTCATTCAAAACTAGCAGCCTTTCTGGTCCCTCAGTAAATGGGCCGCAGTAACACACCCAAATGAGGAATGTGTTGGCTCCAAAATCAAAAGAGGCCAACTTAGCATTGTGCCTCTTTTTTCGTCATAGGAGGGGCCAGGTACAACAGCTTATCCTTTACTTTAGAAGGGATATCTCAACAAGCCCCACATCACTAGACACCTAGAAATTTCACTGAGGTGGAAGGACCCTGTATTTTTGTTGGATTTATCTCCTATCCTCTCTCACACAAATGCCTTACCAATAAATCTAGAGTCTTTGCTACGTCTTGCTCAGTAGGTCCTATCAACATGATATCATCAATATAATGGACCAGTGTGATGTCTCGTGGGAGGGAGAGACCATCAAGGTCCCTGCGGACAATATTATGACATAGGGCTGGAGAATTGATATACCCCTGAGGCAGGACAGTGAAAGTATACTGCTGACCTTGCGAGCTGAAAGCAAACTGTTTCTAGTGGTCCTTACTAATGGCAATTGAGAAAAAAACATTTGCCAGATCAACAGCTGCATACCAGGTACCAGGGGAAGTATTGATTTGCTCAAGGAATGATACCACATCTGGAACAGCAGCTGCAATTGGAGTCACCACCTGGTTAAGTTTACAATAATCTACTGTTATTCTCCAAGATCCATCTGTTTTCTGCACAGGCCAAATAGGAGATTTGAATGGGGATGTGGTGGGAATCACCACCCCTGCATTCTTGAAATCCTTGATGGTGGCACTAATCTCTGCAATACCTCCAGGAATCAGGTATTGCCTTTGATTTACTATTTTGCTAGGCAGGGACAGTTCTAGAGGCTTCCACTTGGCCTTTCCAACCATAATAGCCCTCACTCCAAGAGTCAGGGACCCAATGTGGGGATTCTGCCAGTTACTGAGTATGTCTATTCCAATTATGCATCCTGGAACTGGAGAAATAACCACAGAATGGGTCTGGGGAACCACTGGAACCACTGTGAGACAGACCTGAGCTAAAACTCCATCAATCACCTGATCTCCATAAGCCCCTACTCTGACTGGTGTACCACAATGACATTTTGGGTCTCCTGGAATTAATGTGACTTCTGAGCCAGTGTCTAATAATCCCCAAAATGTCTCATAATTTCCTTTTCCCCAAAGCACAGTTACTCTGGCAAAAGGCCATAGGTCTCCCTGGGGGAAGGTGGGAGGAAATTAACTGTATAAATTTTTGGCAGTTTAACAGGATCCTTCCACAAGGGAACCTGGCCTTCTCATTCAAGGAGCTCTGGGTCTGTAAACTGTCTCAAGTCTGGGAATTGATTAAGGGGCCGTGATTCTCTGCATCTGTAATTAGAGTTAGGATTTTGTTCACTTGACCTAGAAGTCTTCTGCTTATATAGATCCAGAAGAAATTTGGTAGACTGCCCATGTATTTCACTTCTGGGTACCCCATGATCTATTAGCCAATGCCATAACTCCATGCAACTCATTCTGTGTGCTCTTTTGAATCTGTCTTTCATTGTGATAGCCACGCCCACCTTGCCTTTGGTGATTAACTGCTGACACTTGACTTTTACTAGGCCGAGATACAGTCATCCCCATAATATTTAAGAATTCCAATTCCATTACAGCCCCCTCTACAGTAATATCTGGACTGCAGAGAAGAGCAACCACAGAGCTCTTCAGAGAAGATGGAGTTAGTCTTACAAATTTATTCCTCACAGTCCTGGTTATTCCTCACAGTCACAGGTGTGTCCTCTGGACATTCCTGGGGTGGGTGGGCAGGTCTCAAATGGTAAATCCATTCTAGCATTCCAATCTCTCTAAGCCTCTGAATCCCGTCATCTACTGTATACCATGGCAAATCAGGCATCTCAACATCAGACATGCTAGGCCATCGTTTGGTCCATGCTTCAGTCAGTCACCCAAACAAACTGTTAGAGCCCTTTCTAACCCCTCAAACTACAGTGTTGAATACAGAATTTATTCTTAGTGGGCCCATATCAATAAATTCAGCCTGATCCAACTTTATATTCCTTCCACAATTATCCCATACCCTTAGTATCCATTCACACACATATACAACTGATTTCTGTCTATATAAGTTGGAAAACCCATGTAGTTCTTTCAGAGTATAGCGTACTTCCTCATGGGTCACACTTTGTATTTCACCTTTGGGGGCTTGTTGTGATTTTAACCTAGTAATGGGTCTCAAAGACAAGAGGGGTGGGGGGTGGGGGTAAGGAGAAGGATTAGAGATGTCTTGCAGGCTACTGACCTTAGGGCATTCCTTTGCATTTTCTTCTGGTGAGGCAGGATAATTCTCTTCAGGCAGGGGTTGGAAAACAGATTCCTCAGGGCAGACTGGAAGTTGGGCATTGCATGCTGGAGATTGGCTGGTACCAGTCTCATGGCTGGGAGGAGGTCCGGACTCTCTGGGGCAAGGTGGAGGCTGGGCAGTGTAAGCTTGAGTTTGCCTGGTATCTGCCTAGTGGCTGGGAGGAGGTCCAGACTCTCTGGGGCAGGCAAGACGTTGGGCAGTGCAGGCTTCCATTTGTCTTGTACCCACCTCAGGGCTGGAAGGAAGTCCAGACTCCCTGGGGCAGGCTGGAGGCTGGATGATACAAGGTTGACAAGTTGTGGTCTCCACAGGACAGGCCTTCTCAGGTTTATCCGGAAAAGTCTCAGCAGAATTTAGTGTTCCAATGTCCTCACCAATATTATCATCATCCCATATGTCTCCATCCCAATCCTCGGGGTTCCACTCCTTTCCAGTCAGTGACTTCACTTTAATTGCAGAAACCCTGTGAGGTTGAGACTTTAGTTTCCTCTGTAATTCTGCTACTCGTACAATGAGAGTCTGGGTTTGATTCTCAGATATCTCAAGTCTGTGGCTACAGAAGACAAGATTTTCTTTCAAGGTACACGTGGAAACTTTCATATCATCCATGTGGCATTTAAGTTTTAAATTTGAAGACTTTAGCTCATCTCTTTCTTTTGTAACTGTATCCAGAGTATCTAGGAGGAGCCAGTCAACATCATTATATTTTTTCACTCCACAAAATTCTGTTAAGGTGTTGAAAACACTCTCACTCAGATCCTTGCTTCTTATAAGCATGGAAGTAGGGGAATCCAATGATGCTATTTTTTGTATCTCTATTACCAGTTCATGCCATGGACTGTTAGCAACCTCATTACTGGAAAGGGAGTCATTAGTGCTCCTGAGTCCAATTAGAGTAGAGAGCCAATTACAAAACTCCCAGAACCACCTCAGACATCCCATGTTTAAGACTCTGTTCCTCAAGAACCACTCCTGGTACCAAGCTGTATTAGTCAGGGTTCTCTTGGGAAACAGAATCAACAGGAGATATCTGTCAATAATATGAAATTTTAAAGAGTCTCTCATGCAACCGTGGGGATGCACCAGTCCAGGCTCCACAGGCAGGCTGCAAACCAGTGGCTCCGAAGAAAGTCTGACGAAGGGTCGTTGATGAGTTTCTGGGAGAAGTTGCCTGTCCGACGACGAGCTGGGAAATTCTCTCTGAATGTTGAAATCACTTCCCCTTTTAAGTAATTCAACTGATTGGATAAAAGCACCACCCATTGATGATGTAATCTCCTCGATTAATGCAGATGTAATCAGCCGTCCACGCAGTAAACTCACTGGTGATTGAAGTCCATAAATGCTCTTGTATTACAATTAGCCCAGTGCTTGTGGGAACAAACACCTGGACACAATTACCTGGCCAAGTTGACATATTAGCCTAACCATTACAGTTAGCAACGGCTAAACTGGGTTTAGAGAATGTTACTAGAATAAAATTTAAAGATAAAACATAGGACTGCACAACACAGTGAACAATATTGTAAGAATGGACTATAGATAATTGTACAAATATAAGAAAATACTTTCATGAATTATAACAAATATATGACACTAACACAAGATGATAATAAGGTTGTATATAGACAAAAACATGCAATGTATACTATGGATGATAGCTATTATTATTACTTTAATAATCTTACATGACTGTAACACAGAAAACTACTTCTAAAAAATAATGCAATTATAGAAAATGTTACCAACAACTGTAAAAAAAAATTTCAACATGAATACAAGGTGTTGATGTTGATGGTAGGGTGGTGTATGGCAATCCTGTATTTCACACATGATTGTTCTGTAAACTCCCAACCTATCTAACCAAAAAAATTTTTTTTTAATTCAATGACAGGTAAAAATGTGCAGGATCCATAGGAGGAAAATTAATATTCAATGGAAATGTAGACTTGAATCAATATTAATTTCAAATAGTTAGTTTTTAAACATGTGAATCACTTAGAAACTTTAAAAAAGAGGTACAGATATATGAAGAAGAAATGTTCACAAGGAGGAAAAATATAGTGTGATGCTTTCAGAAATTGAAGTAGAAAGCATGATTTCAACTGTTAGCACATTGGCACAGACAGCCACAGATATACTATGTGCTACTCATCATGTAATATCATGAGTATTTTGTATTCTAAATAGGCTTCAACCACTGTGCACATTGATTTCCTAATTCTTAACACATGTTAAAATTATATATTTTTATATATATATAAGATGCTTAGATTACATAAATATCACACAAAAATTACAGGGATTCCCATGTTACACTCCTCTCACACCTCCCATAACATCCCACATAAACATCTTTCATTAGTGTGGCACATTACCTGCAATGGATATACACATCCTGGGGTGTTGCCACTAAGCATGGACTATAGTTCACATTGTAGTTCACACTCTCTCCCACACAGTTCTGCATGGTATACGCTGATGTAAAATGGCCTATATCTGTCATTGTAATGTCACTCAGGATAATTCCCAAGTCCTGAAAAAGCCCCTGTATTACAACTGCTTTTCCCTTCCCTGCCCCAAAAGTATCTAGTGGCCACTGGTTCCACCTCACTGTTATAATTTCTTCCATTGCTTGAATCACAATATGTCTACAACAGAATACCATTAAGTCCCCTCTAGTCCATAGCTCTTCCCCCAGTCCTGAGAAGGCTGGGATGGTGATGTCCACTCCACCTCCAAGTGAGAGTGGACTTATATCCCATGGATATGGTGGATGTGATTATCCTGCCTGCAGCTGCAGGCTCTCTCTATTCCCTGGGATGACTGTTGTCCATCATCGTCTCCTCACCAGGTGACTTCAGTGAGTCCATTTAGCTGTACAGTAGGAGTTGCAGCTACACCAAGATTCCAGGCACAGCTGGCACATGGGCAGGCCAGAGGCTCCGGTCTCTGGAAGTACATGTACAAACTCCAGAATCACATATAAGTTTGAATAGAAGGGACTGGTCAATCATGTACAGGGAGGACTTATTTGAGTCCAACTCTGTCACTCTCAGGAGCACAAATTCCAAAATAGTGCCCACAGATTAGGCATCAATCTCTGGAGCTATCCCCCCTTTTATAGGACCTGAGTGTCTCCAGAGCCCTCAGGAGCCTCTTTGTGTCGGGAGATATCCACTTTGGTGATCTATGAGATCCTACTGAGGTGTGCATAAGTGTTACCTCTGGGATGACCTCCCGACTCTCCTTGAAGTCTCTTAGCCACATGAACTCATTTGTCTTTACCTTTTCCTGCTTTTATTCAAGGTCTTTGTACAGTTGTATTGCCAGTTGGCACTTGGTATTAATCCCTTGTTTCCAGGGAGGCTCATCCCCTGGAGTCATGTCCCACACTGGGGGAAAGGTAATGCATTCATATATTGAGTGTGGCTTAGAGAGAGGCCACATTTGAGCAACAAGGAGGCTTTCAGGTGGCAACCTTTAGGCACCCCATAACAGTAGGCTAAATTTCAAGTACAAGAGCAAGGACTCATAAGGCTAGTCATTAATAACAAGAACCCATCAGTGGACCATCCTCTTTTGCCAGACACTGCCCCTGTACTTGGGGGACTGTTGCTGCTCCCTTGGAGAATGTCACAGAGCACTCCAGGCTGGGAATTCAGTATTCCCTCATTTATTGAGTGATTGTCTACCCACCATGACCATACCCCACCCCTTGATCATTGGAATAATTTTATATCTTTCATGTATATTCAGATGAACTTCCTGCCATGATTCCCCATCCCAGACACCCCCACCGATGATCCTCTGCAGCCCCCATTGTAACACTTCTGTGATCTAAACCTTCCTTTAAGATGAAGCCCATATAATAACCAAATACAATTAATAGGAAAATGAAATAATAATCGTAAGCTTAAATGAAAGAGATAAAGTACATGGAAACTCAGAAAAAAAATTAAAAAATGAAACATAATTAATGGATTGGGACATTCAAAGAACGGAAAAAAAAAAAACAACATTTTTTTTACTTCTATCACTGCATTATCAGGTGTCCAGTCTGTACCGTGGCACCTTCCCCCTTTCATTCTCCTGTGTCTCCCTTATTTTCATTTACTTTTCAAAGAAGTTTTAGGTCACAGCAAAGTCAAACTCAGAATACTAGAGACTCACATATACCCAACCTCCTTCCCCTTTCCTCACATCATATTAAAACCTTTTTTTTTTTTTTGTGGATAGTAGCATTGTTATAACTGTTATACAGATAGTGAAACATAGCTACTAGACATTGTCAATGGTTTACAGTATAGTTTACAGTTTAGATGGTACAGTTTAATAATTTTTGATGATATTTACCATGTCCTGTGTCCATTAATGTAAGGTAATGAAAAGCATTTCTCATGGCCACTAAATACCCTCTGTTTGATCTTTTCTGTTCACAGGGAGGAAAAATATAGTGTGATTCTTTCAAAAATTGAAGTCAAAAGCTTAATTTCAACTGTTAGCACAGTGACACAGGCAGCCACAGATATACTATGTGCTACTCATCATGTTATATGATGAATATATTGCATTCTAAATAGGCTTTAACCAGTATGCACATTAATTTCCTAATTCTTAAAACATGTTAATTTTTTTAAAATCTCATGGTCACAGCAATTTGCAGACCCATTAATTAAAAGTAATGAAAGTCAAAAATCAGGACATTTAAATAAACATTTCCTGCAACTAATTGAACTATTCCATGGATTCCATTACTCGAATGTAAATGCTCCAACAATTGGAACTCTGACTTACTATTTTCTGTCCTTCTGGCACTCTTCCCCTCCTGATCCCCAGAAGAAGTTTTTATAAGAAAAGCTTGGAAATTTACCAAAGGTTCAATAGTAGCCAGTTGGGCATTACTTCTCTACAGTAAGTGGTAGGTGACAATTTTGTTATACAATTAATAGTATTACAAAATTTACTATTCTTCCATGTGCCTTAGCAACCAACTTAAGAAATAGAGCAGGGGTTATTAAACTTTGTATTCCACTGACCCCTTTGCCATTCAAGTGAGAAACATGGACCCTTTACAAAGTTCACACTATATTGTGTATTATTTAATAAATATATCACAAGTGCACCAACATGTTTCCACAAAAATAATGTTTTGTTTGAATTTCTATTCAAGGTCATGGACCCCTTGTTAAGGACGCCTGAATTACAGAAATAATTTTGACAATTATTATGACTTAAAGAGTTCAATTATTCTATCAATGGAAAAACTTGTAGCATTGATATAAAGGCAGTGGTCACCAGAGGTTCTGAGGGGAAAGAGAGGGGAAAATAGGTGTAATACGGGGCATTTGTGGGACATTGGAATTGTCCTGCATGACATTGCAATGATGGATAAAAGGCATTATACTATGAAATTGAACATCAACTGTTTAAGAAAGTAAACCAATCATCATAGAAAGAAGTAAGAAAAGGGCAGCAAAGACCACAGGAAACCAGAACAGTACACTTGCTTCCTTAGAACAAGTCTGTATATGAGGAACCCCAACTTGTAGCTTTTTAAATGTACCTCCTTTCTTCTTGCTGCCAAAACCCTGTTTTAAACCTGAAACCAAAAATCAGCTGTACTTTGCTGAAGCTATCAGTATTAGGCTGATCACATGGTGTACATAAAATGTTCACATGAATAAAAGTTTTACAAATAAAACTATATGGACATAAGTATTATTGGTAAGCCTGAGGACAGAGATTGAAGTGGTTTGGTTAAAAAATAATTAAGTAGAGTTTGGAAGCAAGATGGCATCGGTTTAGGACATCACTCACTGACTTGCTCTCTGAGGATGGCTGATTGGGGACAGGGTCCTGCCTGGGGGTCTGTGATGGGGGGCACAGAGTGAGGATCTTGGGGACATCTATATGGAGGGAGCTGGATGGCACGGATTGCTTGGAAGAGATTCAGAACATACAAGAAGCAAGGAAATAAAATAAGAAGATAAAGTTTCAAAGAGAAAACTTAACACACACACAGACCCACCAGCTAAATAAAACCCTAGAGGAGAGAGAGAAGTTAATCAACTGAATAAGCACATCAAGATAAAATGATGACTAGAGGACAACAAAAAATTACAAACCACACTGAGAAACAGGAAGACATGGACCAGTCCAATGAACAAACTAAAAACCAGAAAGAGATGCATAACATCAAACAACTAATCAAAACTTTACAAACAAACATCATGGACCAACTTAATGAAGTGAAGGAAGACATTAAGGATATTAAGAAGACAATGGGAGAACATACTGAAGAAATTGTAAACATACATAAAATGATAATGGATATGATGATGAATGGCATAATCCAAGACATCAAAAAGACACTGGATTCACATAACAGCAAATTTGAACAGGCAGAAGAAAGAATTAGTGATATGGAAAACAATACATCTGAAATAAAATAGTAGAACAGATAGAAAAAAAGATAGAAAAAATCCAGCAGGGACTCAGGGATTTAAGTGACAACACAAAATACACAAACATAAACATAATGGGTAACCCAGAAAGAGAAGAGAAGGGAAAGGGAACAGAAGGAGTGTTGAAGGAAATAATGGCTGAAATTTTCCCAACTCTATTGGGAGAGGTGGATGTGCAGGTCCAGGAAGCAAAGCACACCCCAAACATTATAAATCCCAACAGGCCAACTCCAAGACATATACTTGTCAAAATGTCCAATGCTCAAGACAAAGAGAAAATACTCAAGGCAGCAAGAGAAAAGAGAGCCATCACATACAAGGGAAGCACAATAAGATTAAGTACAGATTTCTCATCTGAAACCATGGTGGCAAGAAGACAGTGGTATGATATAGTCAAAATACTAAAAGAAAAAAACTTCCAGCCATGAATGCTCTATCCAGCAAAACTGGCATTCAAAAATGATGGAGAGTCCAAATATTCACAGATAAACAGAAATTAAGAGAGTATGCCAATAAAAAACCTGCACTTCAAGAAACACTAAAGGAAGTTCTACAAGTTGAAAGGAAAAAAACAAGGGAGAGTTTTGACGTCCAGGAACTGGGTCTATGAAAACAGTGCCAAGGATGAGAAAGAATAAAACAAAGAGAAGAAATAACTGGGATCAGGGAACTCTCCATCTGAAATGGAGAGAAGAGCCCTTCCACATGATAAAGTGTGGTTTTTATTTGGTTTTAGAACAAAGAAAATACATATGTCCATATGCAAAGGCAATAGATACGTGACAGTTTACATTTTACTAAAATCAGCAAGTCTTAAAGGCTAATGGCTGAGTTCTTTTATACATTGCTTCATGTAGCAGACATTGTAGATCTTATAAGCTCAGGATGTTTCCCCACCCAGCTCCTATCAGCATGAGCCTGGAGGGCTTGTCTCCTACATTCAAGGGTGTCTCCTACATTCCAATGTGACCTGCTTTCTGTCAGTAGTCATGGCCTTTAATTGAAACTCCATCATTTCCCCCTTTTTTATTAATTAAATTTTTTCAGTGACAATCAAAGGAACCATTGTATAAGCTGATACAAGGTGACCTCCTGTCACAGTTGTCTTCTTCCATAGGCTCCTGTGACTGTATCTGTCTTAGGTTGTCCTCTTCTGAGAATCTTACCTATCATTGACTACCAGTCAAGCTTTTGAGCTCTTACATGGAAGGCAATTTCATTAATATTTATACTTCTTCAGATTCCTTAAGTGAATATTTTTGTGCATATAATTAGTATTAAGATCAAGGGGTTATTAGTATACTACTTTCTACTAAATAATGCACAATTGATTTTTCATGGCCAAGTTTCTCAACATAAACGCATTTATCTGATCTATTTTTTCATTTTTTCTATGAATATATGTCATTACTCTACTCTTGACAATACAAACAATTAAAATGCAAATAACAATAATTCCTAATCCAACCAAAAACGACATTTGAACTGTTTTTTGTTTCCACTAGTGAAACGGATTGATAGTATTTAAATTTTCAGACAATTCTTTCCAAAATTCTGTACCAGGGGTTTCTTTCAATTCATTTTGAGACATGCTCAAAATGAAAAATACTTCTTTTGCAATTCTAAAATATCTCAATAAATATTATGCTTATATCCAATCAAATGATTTTTCACTTCTTCCCAATCATATTCACTATTATTATAAGCCAAAGGAGTAATACAAAAAGAACTTTCATTCCAATCACATTTAAGAGCTCTTAACAAGTTTAAATTATAAATTTGATTACCCAAATGTATAATAGTTGTTTCAAGATCATTCATATGATTATTCAGTTCCATATCAATGTGATACTGGCTATGCCACATCTCACTTGCATTTTTATGCCAGTCTTTAACATATTGTTGAGTCTGGACTCCTTGATGCAGGGCTGTGCCTGTGACAGCTGCAGTGGTTATGATGCCAATCAGTGCCAAAATTCCTGTTATTAAAAGTTCAATCAGTCTTTTAGTTCTTTTTAAATAATGGTTGAGGTAATGCCACATCATATTCTGGAGACTACTGCCAATGTCAGGTCATCCGAACTGGTAACCATAGTCCTTTTCTGCTTCTTGCTATAAAGAGAGTTTGATTTTCCTGCAAATATGAATTCTTAAGACATGTAAATAAAGAACAATTGGAGCAACTAATGTTCCTTTCACCAAAAGTCACTTTTCCAATGATAAAAACGATAGGATCTTGTACACATACTGTAATAAATTGAGTTGATTTTCTTTTTAAAATAGTAATATTAGTTTTACTGCCTTGCCATTCAAAAATTGGACCTGTTCCCAAAAGTAATTTCCACAAATAACTTTGAGTTTTGTTAAGTTTAGTGTCCTATGGTTGTGGGATATATCTTCCTTGATTTTTCCAATTTATTGAGCTGTTAGTAAATGCTGTATTACCAATATTCCAGAAATAAGGATTACTGTCATTTGTGATTATGGTTGAATTATTAATGAACCAAGACATGGTTGTGTTTTTAATAGGCTTTGGTATTCCTATAAGGTCCCGATCCTTTACAATTCCATAGGTATCATTAAACAACACAACCTCTGTAAAACCATGACATACATGCCATTTGTCATTTAGTAGTCTGTTGTGAGAAGGACATATAAGATTTACTATATTTTCTGATTTATATGGTAAAGAAGGGAAAATGGAACATAAATTTGAGTTTGATTTTTCTCTGTTAAATCTACACTGTGATTTTTAGGTTGCATGTATACAGAACCATATCCAATACAAAGAGGGTGGTCTATAAATGGTAAAGTTAAATTTTCTATAAATTTCCCTTTTTCTTTTGGCTTTAAGAGTAGTCATATATCTATAGGTCCTGGAAAATGGTGAGGTTGATTAAGATAAATTGGGTAAGACTCATCATCCCAATTTAACAGCTGTAAAAGAGGTGGGTTGGTTATGTATGACCAATAACTGTAATTATAATATGGTATCTTACCTTGACCTAATACTTTACCTATAATTAATCCAATGTGAAACCACCATGTCCATAGTTTAAGTCTCAGCAGCATCTTCAACTCTAGGTTTGATTCTTCTAGAGGAGATTCACTGCTCTTCTCCTGTTTCTGTAATGATGAGAGCAAAACCTCTGCCCAAAAATTTTACCTCTCCTTTTTCCCATTTTTTGGTTGTTTCATTTTTCATTTTCATTCTTTTTATTAACTTCCCATTGTCTTTCTGCTGCTGTGGTATTAGAAATTTTTTGTCTATTAAGAAAATATAAGGTAAGCAATGCTTTAGATAGTTTGTCTTTAGCAGATTCTCCTCCATCTCTCCATTTTGTTTTTGCAACATTAATTTTATTGTTTATAAACAGCGGTTTAAATGTTATATTCCAATCTTTTATAATATGTAAACATACATTCACATGCTTACCAAACCAGAGGATACACTGATATACTTGGCATATTGTTGCCTAGAGTTTTTGATAGATACAAGATAAATGTTAATATGTATATTTAGTTTAATAAGCTTATACTGACAATTAGAGAGAGAAACATGAATAACATAATCAATTAAAAGATTAAGTTAATATTGAACAAAGTTACAGAATGACAGATAAATAAAGCAGTTTTATATATATATATACTTACCAATATTTAGCTTTTAGCTGGGAAGTGTTGAATTAGCAAATGATACCAGAGTTTTGGCTGACTTGTTTAGGATTAATGAATTTGATACTATAGATGCCAACTTGTGAGTATTTTGCTAATTCCTGAGGAAGGGGCCAGCCTCCCCAGTAAAGAACACAACACTCCTTGGGCAGTATATTTTGAGGTTTATGCATCAGTCCCTGGGAGAGT
Organism: Cabassous unicinctus; assembly: GCA_029593785.1. NCBI lineage: Eukaryota > Metazoa > Chordata > Mammalia > Cingulata > Chlamyphoridae > Cabassous > Cabassous unicinctus. Next base: position 42,045 of record JAQZBX010008390.1, read on the forward strand.
GGCCAGCTCCTCCAGGGAGAAATACAACACCTTTTGAAGTGTATTTTATCCTTTTCTAGGTAAGAGACCAAATCATTTGAAAGAGTTTGAAATAAATAGCTTTCTTTTGAGAAAGCAGGTTTAAATATTATGTACTTTTAAAAGTGATAAAACTTGTTTCTTCAAGGAAACATTAAGGGTAAACTATAAGAAGCTACTTTGATAAAACTGGAGGGCTTATCTCATACATTCCAGGGTGTCTCCTACATTACAAGGTGACCTGCTTTCTGTCAGTAGCCATGGCCTTTAATTGAAACTCCATCAGGAGAGAGAGTTGGAGGAGAGTTTAAAAACAACCAAAAAGAAAAAAGAAAAAACAACAACATATGACACACATTAACCCAAACAAAATATGGCTGAAGCAAGAATTTCATTGTGAGTAATAAGACTGAATATTAATGGATTAAATTCACCAATCAAGAGACACAGATTGGCAGAATGGATAAGGAAATACGACCCATCTATAGGCTGTCGGCAAGAAACCCAGCTTCGAGCCAGGGATTCAAGGAGGGTGAAAGTGAATGGCTGGAAAACAATTTTACAAGCAGACAATAGCCAAAAAAGGGCAGGAGTAGCTATCCTAACATCAGAAAAAATGTTAGGATTTTAAATGCAAAACTATTGTAAGAAACAAAGACAGACGCTATATATTAGTAAAAGGGGTAATCTCTCAAGAAGAGAGAACAATCATAAACATTTATGCACCTAATCATGGTGCCCCAAAATACATTATGCAAACACTGGAAAAACTAAGTGGAGAAAAAAATGCCTCTAAAATTATAATGGGGGAGTTTAATGCACCATTATCATTATTAGACAGAACATCTAGACAGAGAATCAATAAAGAAACAAAGGCTCTCAATAATAAATTAGAAGACCTGGACTTAAAAGATATATACAGAACACTACACCCAAATACATCAGGATTTACATTCTTCTCTAGTGCACATGGATCATAATCCAAGGTAGACCACATGCTAGGTCACAGAACAACTCTCAATGAATTCAGAATCATTGATATTATGCAAAGTAATTTCTCTGACCACAATGGAATGAAATTGGAAATCTCTAAGGGTCAGAGAAACAGGTGAGGCATGAAGATATGGAACTTAAACAGCACAATCATAGACAAACAATGGGTAAAGGAGGAAATCTAAAAGGAAATCAGTAACTACCTTGAAAGTAATGAAAATGACAAAAAAGCATATCAAAACCTATGGGATGCAGCAAAAGCTGTCCAGAGAGGAAGTTCATAGCCATAAATACATATACTAAAAAGGTAGAAAGACCTAAAATTGAAGACTTAAGTGCACACTTCGAGGAATTGGAAAAACAACAACAAAGTAAACCTAAAGGAAGTAGAAAGAAGGAAATAACAAAGATTAGAGCAGAACTAAATGAAATAGAGAATACAAAAGCACTAAAAAAAATGAACAAAACCAAAAGCTGGTTCTTCAAAAAAGATCAATAAAATTGACAAATGCTTAGCCAGACTAACAAAGAAAAAGAGAGAACAGATGCAAATACACAAAATAAGGAATGAGCAAGGGGATATAACTATTGACCTCACAGAAATAAAGTGTATCATAAGAGGATACTTTGAAAAATTATATGACAACAAGAATGATAACTTAGCAGAAATGGACAAGTTTCTAGAAACCCACAAACAGCCTACATTGATGAAAGAAGAAATCGATGAACTCAACAGCCCAATTACAAGTAAAGAGATAAACTCAGTCAACAATAACCTCCAACTAAGAAGAGCCCAGGACCAGATGGCTTCACAGTTGAATTCTACCAAACATTCTGGAAAGAACTAACACTAATTGTGCTTAAGCTCTTCCAAAAAAAATAGAAGTAGAAGGAATATTGCCTAACTCATTCTATGATGCCAAAATTACCCTAATACCAAAACCAAACAAAGATAAAACAAGAAAGGAAAATTACAGAACAATTTCTCTAATTAACTTAGATTTAAAAATCCTCAACAAAACACTTGCTAATCACATTCACCAATATATCAAAAGGATTATACACCATGATGAAGTGGGTTTCATCCTGGATATGCAAGGATGGTACAATATAAAAAAATCAATCAATGTAATATATCACATAAAGAGATTTAAGGGAAAAAAATCACATAATCATCTCTATAGATGCAGAAAAACATTTGACAAAATACAACACTCTTTCCTGATAAAAAGACTGCAAAAGATGGGAATAGAAGGAAACTTTCTAAATATGATAAAGAGTATAAATGAAAAACACAAAGCTAACATCATCTTCAATGGTGAAATCTTTAAAGCCTTCCCTCTGAGATTGGGAAAAAGACAAGGATGCCCACTATCACCACTCCTACTTAACATTGTCTTAGAAGTACTTGCTCAAGCACTGAGGCAAGAAAAGCATATAAAAGGCATCCAAATTAGAAAATAAGAAGTAAAAATTTCATTATTTGCAGATGACATGATCCTATACATAGAAAGCCCTGAGATATCTACAGCAAAGTCTCTAGAACTTATAAAGGAATTCAGTAATGTTGCAGGCTATAATATCAATGCTCAAAAATCAGTAGCATTTCTGTACACCAATAATGAGCAATCTGAAGAGGAAATCAAGAAAAAAATACCATTTACAATAGTAACTAAAAGAATAAATTTAACTAAAAATGAAAAGGACTTATATACAGAAAACTACACAACACTGTTAAAGGAAATTAAAGAAGATTTAAATACATGGAATAATATTCCCTGTTCATGGAGAGGAAGACTAAACCTCATCAAGATATCTATGCTACCCAAACTAATCTACAGATTTAATGCAATCCCAGTAAAAATCAACACTATTTTTTAAAGAACTGGAAAAACTAACTACAAAATATATTAGGAAATGTAAGAGGCCCCAAATTGCCAAAAACATATTGAAAAAGAAAAATGAAGCTGGAGGTATAACATTACCTGACTTTAAAACATATTACAATGCTACAGTGCTCAAAACTGTATGGTATTGGCACAAGGTAGACATACTGACCAATGGAACTGAATTGAGAGTTCTGATATAGATCCTCACATTTGCAGTCATCTCATATTTCACAAGGCCACCAAGCCTACTCAGTTGGGAGAGAATGGTCTCTAACAAATGTTGCTTAGAGAACTGGATATCCATATCCAAAAGAATGAGAGAAGAATACCATCTCACACCTTATACAAAACTCAACTCAACATGGATCTAAGATCTAAATATAAGAGCCAAAACCATAAAACCTTTGAAGATAATGTAGGAAGCACTTACAGGACCTTGCAATAGGAAATGGTTTCACTAGCAGCAAGAGAAAAAATAGATAAGTGGGACCTCCTCAAAATTAAAATTTTCTGCACCTCAAGGACGTTATTAAGAAAATAAAAAGGCAGCCTACCTAATGGGAGAAAATATTTTCCAACCATATATCTGATAGCAGCCTAATATCCTACATATCTAAAGAAATCCTATATCTCAAAAATAAAAAGACAAACAACACATTTAAAAAGTGGGCAAGGCCTCTATTAACTTTCATTAATGTTACTATTATCCTTCTTCCTTTTTCACATCTTTCGATTCCTCTGGCACTAATCTTTTGCCTTCAAGGTAACATAAAAAGAAGCAAGGAAACAAAATAAGAAGAAAAAGTTTCAAAGAGAAAACTTAACACACACACAGACCCACCAGCTAAATGAAACTCTAGAAGAGAGAGAAGCTAATCAGCTGAATAAACCCAGCAAGATAAAATGATGACTAGAGGGCAACAAAAAATTACAAACCACACTGAGAAACAAGACATGGACCACTCCAATGAACATACTAAAATCCAGGAATATATGCAGAACATTGAACAACTAATCAAAGATTCCCAAACAAATATCATGAACCATCTTAATGAAATGAAGGAAGAGATTAAGGATATGAAGAAGACACTGAGAGAACATACTGAAGAAATTGTAAACATACCCAAAAAGATAACAGATACGATGGAAATCAATGGCACAACCCAAGGAATAAAAAAGATGATGGAGCCACATAACAGCAGATTTGAACAGGCAGAAGAAAGAATTAGTGATGTGGAAGACAATACAGCTGAAATCAAGCAGATAGTTGAACAGATAGACAAAAAAATTAAAAAAATCCAGCAGGGACTCAGAGATTTAAGTGACAACACAAAACGCACAAACATAGGCATCATGGGCATCCCAGAGAGAGAAGAGAAGGGAAAGGGAACAGAAGGAGTGTTGAAGGAAATAATGGCTGAAAACTTCCCAACCCTATTGAGAGAGATGGATGTGCAGATCCAGGAAGCAAAGTGCACCCCAAACAATATAAATCCCAAAAGGCCAACTCCAAGACATATACTTGTCAAAATGTCCAATGCTCAAGATGAAAAGAAAATACTCAAGGCAGCAAGAGAAAAGGGAACCATCACATACAAGGGAAGCACAATAAGATTAACTGCTGCTTTATCATCTGAAACCATGGAGGAAAGAAGAGAGTGGCATGACATAGTCAAAGTACTAAAAGAAAAAAACTTCCAACCACAAACTCTTTATTCAGCAAAACTGGCATTCAAGAATGATGGAGAGTTCAAAATATTCACAGATTAACAGAAATTAAGAGAGTATGTCAATAAGAAACCAGCACTTCAAGAAATGCTAAAGGAAGTTCTACAAGTTGAAAGGAAAAATCAAGGGAGAGAGAGTTGGAGGAGTGTTTAAAAACATCTAAAAAGACAAAAGAGAAACATAGCAACATATGACAATGATTAATCCAGAGAAAATATGGCTGAAGTAAGAAATTCTTTGCAAGTAATAACACTGAATGTTAATGGACTAAATTCACCTACCAAGAGACACAGATTGGCAGAATGGATAAGGAAATATGATCCATCTATATGCTGTCTACAAGAAACCCAACTTTGACCCAGGGATTCAAGGAGGCTGAAAGTAAATGGCTGGAAAACAATTTTACAAGCTAACAATAGCCAAAAAAGGGCAGGAGTAGCTATTCTAATATCAGACAAAATAAACTTTAAATGCAAAAATGCAAGAGACAAAGATGCACACTATATATTAGAAAAGTGGTAAACTCTCAAGAAGAGAGAACAACCATAAACATTTATGCACCTAATCGGGGTGTCTCAAAATATGTGAGGCAAACTCTGGAAAAGCTAAGTGGAGAAATAAATGCCTCTACAATTATAACAGGGGACTTTAATACACCATTATCATCATTAGACAGAACATCTAGACAGAGAATCAATAAAGAAACAAAGACTCTCAACAATACATTGGAGGACCTGGACTTAATAGACATATACAGAACAATCCATCCAAATACAGCAGGATTTACATTCTTCTCGAGTGCACATGGACCTTACACCAACATAGACCACATGCTAGGCCACAGAAAAACTCTCAATGAATTCAGAAAGATTAAGATTATACAAAGCAATTTCTCTGATCACAGTGGAATGAAATTGGAAGTCACTAATGGCCAGAGAAACAGGTTAGGCACAAGGATATGGAAGTTAAACAACACACTCTTAGACAAAGAGTGGGTCAAGGAGGAAATCTCAAAAGAAATCATTAACTACTTGGAAACTAATGAAAACAACAATACAACATATCAAAACCCATGGGATGCAGCAAAAGCAGTCCTGAAAGGGAAGTTCATAGCCATGAAAACATATATTAAAAAAGAAGAAGAGCTAAAATGGAAGACCTAACTGCATACTTGGAGGAATTAGAAAAACAACAATAAACTAAACCTAAAGGAAGTAGAAAGAAGGAAATAACAAAGATCAGAGCAGAACTAAATGAAATGGAGAATAAGAAACTTTAGAAAAAATAAACAATACCAAAAGCTGGTTCTTCAAGAATATCAATAAAATTGACAAACCCTTAGCCAGACTAACAAAGAAAAAGAGAGAACAGATGCAAATACACAAAATAAGGAATGAGCAAGGGAATATCACTACTGACCCCAAAGAAATAAAGAGTATCATAAGAGGATATTTTGAAAAATTATATGCCAACAAGAATGTAAACTTAGAGGAAATGGACAAGTTTCTAGAAATGCACA
>JAQZBX010008391.1:0-48182 GCA_029593785.1 Cabassous unicinctus
AATGCAGCTAAAGCAGTTCTTACAGGAAAATTTGTGGCTGAGTGCCTATATTAAATAAAGAAGAAAGATCTTATTTTCCACCTTAAGAAAATAGCAAAGGAGAGCAAATAAACCCAAAGCAAAGAGAAAAAAAATAAGGATAGAGAAGAAATAAGCAAAATAGAGAATATAAAAACAGTTGAGAAAATCAACAAAACCAAAAGCTGATCCTTTTGAAAAGATCAACAAAAGCGATATGGCAGTTTGAAGCTTTTGTGGACCCAGAAAATCCTGTTCTTAAGCTTATCCATTCCTGTGCATGTAAACCTGTTTAAGTGGGACCTTTTGATTAATTTACTTCAGTTAAAGGCCTTTAATTAGATTGTGTGATCCAGAGACTGTCTTAATTCTCTTACCGGAGTCCTTTATAAATGGAGGAATAAAAAACTGCAGACACAGAAAAAGCTGCAGAGACAGGAATACAGAAGCTGAGAGGAAGCCACTTTAGCCAGAGGCTGAAAGTAAGGAGGCCTGAAGGAAAGGGGAGAGAGTTGCAGATTCTGCTATGTGCCTGAAAACTCACAGCTGCAGCTCAGGAAGAAAGGATCTCCTGATTATGCCTAGATTTGGACACTTTCATATCCTCAGAGCGACAGACTTTAACCTAATAAATCCCCATGGTAAAAACCACCCCATTTCTGATACATTGCTCCCAGCAGCTTTTAGAAAACTAAAACAAGTGACAAACCTTTTGCCAGACCAACAAGAAAATAAAAAGAAAACTCAAACTATGAAAATCAGTAATGAAAAAAGGAATATCATTTCAACCTTACAGAAATAGAAAGAATAATTTGGAATATTATGGACAACTATATGTCAACAAATAAGAGAACTTAGATGAAATGGACAAATTTCTATGATACAAACTACTGAAACTGATTAAAACTAAGAAATAGAAAATTTGAATAGGCCTATAACAAGCAAAAAGATTCAATTAGTAATTTAAAAACCTTCCCCCCAAAAAGGCAAGGTCCAGATCACTTGGTGAATTCTACCAAACATTTAATGAATTAATACCAAGGCTTCACAAACTCTTCCTAAAAAGTAGAAAAGGCGAGAACACTTATAAGCTCATTCTATGAGCCCAGTATTATCTTAATCCCAAAACCAGACAAAGACATCACAAGAAAAGAAAATAGAGACTAACATCTCTCATAAATATAGAGGCAAAAATTATTATCAAAATATTCACAAACCAAATCCATGAACATAGAAAAAGGATTATGCACAATAACCAAATGGGATTTATCCCAGGAATTCAAGGTTGGATTAACATCTGAAAATCAATCAGTGGGATATACCATATTAACAGAATAATGGACAAAAAACCACATGATCTTCTTAATAACTGCAGAAAAAGCATTTGACAAAATCTATCACCGTTTCATGATAAAAATATTCAACAAACTGGAAATGAAAGGGAACTTCCTCAATGTGATAAAAGGCACCATTAAAAATCTCACAGTAACATCATACTTAATGTTTAAAAACTGAATCTTTCCTCCTAAATTCAGGAACAAGTCAAGAATGTCTGCTCCTGCCGCTACTATTCAACATTGTCCTTGTTCTAGCTAGGACCATTAGGCAGAAAAAGAAATAAAGGCCATCTAGAATGGAAAGGAAGAAATAAAATTATTTGTAATTCACAGATGGCATAATTTTGTATATAGAAAATCCAAAACAATCCACTAAATAAATTTTAGAAATAATAAACATGTTTAGCAATTTTTCAGGATTCAGGCTCAATGTACAAAAATCAATTGTATTTCCATACACTAGCAATGAACAGCCAAAAAATGAAAACAATTTCATTTATAATAGCATAAAAAAGAATAAAACACTTAGAAATAAATTTAACAAAAGAAATACAAGACTTGTATATAAATCATTGTTAAAATAAATTTAAGAAAATTTAAATAAATGGAAAATACACATCAGAAGACAATTTTTTTAAAGACGGCAGTACTTCCCAAACTGTTTTACAAATTCAACCCAATTCTTATCAAAATATTCACTGCAGAAAATCCAAACAATCTTGAGAAAGAAGTACGTAGTTGTAGGACTAAAACTTCCTGAACTCAAAACCTACTACAAAGTTACAATACTCAAGATAGCAACTGCCTTAGGATAGACATATAGATCAATGGAATTGAATTGAGAGTCCAGAAATAAACCCCTTTATTTATGAGCAATTAATTTTTTAGATTAAGTTTTTTTAATCAGTCTGATTGATACATATTAATAAAGCATACAATCTATCCAGAGTGCACAATCAATGGTATTTGGTATAATCACATGGTTGTACATCCATCAATTCAATCATTGTTGGAGTATTTTCATTATTCCAATAATAATAGTAATAATAAACAAAAAAAAAAAACAAAAAAAAACCATACCCTTTACTATTCACCTCTCAATCTCTCTAAGCTTCCCCTGTTATAAATAGGTGCTATTTCATTTCCGTCTCTCTAATTTATTTTGTACATTCATAATTTTTTTCCTTAGGCATTTTTTTCAATTTTATAGATACATATTAATGAAGAATAAATCCATGTGATTCACTATAATCACATGTTTGTGCATTCATCACCCCAATCACTCCCAGAGCACTTTCATTATCCCAATAATAATAATAAACAAACAAACAAAACTCATCACCTCTCAATCTCTCTATGCCTCGCCTGGCATACATAGTTGCTATTTTTTTTTCCTTCTCTCCAGTATATTTGTATACATATTTTGTAAAAACAGTCTTGTATATGCAATATCACCCATATTCATATTTTACATGAGGTTTTACTATCTTATACAGTCCCACGTTACACGATTTTAGCTTTCCTTCTAGTAATATAGATCACCTTAGATTTTCCTTTTCAACCACAGTCATACCCATACAATAACACTGCTTGTTACAAACACCATGATATGCTCTCACCATTTCCACTCATTTACAAAGATTTACAAACAAACTTTTAACCAATTCTGCACAGATTAACTGTCAGTTTTCCATTCTCTACCCTCCTCCTATTTTCTGGTGAGCTGTATTCTAATTATTAACTCCATGGGTTTACACAGTATTTTTAGTTCATAATAGCACAATCCTACAGTATTTGTCCTTTTGTGACTGGCTTCCTTCACTCAACCTAATGTCCTCCAGGTTCATCCATGTTGTCATATGCTTCACGACTTCATTTCTTCTTCGTGCTGCATAATATTTCATCATGTGTATATGCCACAACTTGTTTATCCATTCATCAGTTTGTGTGTTTCTAGGAATTTGTCCCTCTCCTCTACATTATCTAGTTTTCTGGCATACATTTGTTCATATAATCCCCCTTATGATTCTTCTTATTTCTGTGGGGTCAGTGGAAATGTCCCCCCTCTCATTTCTGATTTTATTTATTTGTGTCTTGTATCCTTTTTTATTTGTCAGTCTAGCTAAGGGTTGGTGGATTTTGTTGATCTTTTCAAAGAACTAGCTTCTGGTTTTGTTGATTTTCTCTATTGTTTTTTCGTTCTCCATTTCATTTATTTCTCCTCTGATCCTTACGTTCTCTTTCCTTTATCTTGGTTTGGGATTAGTTTGCTGTTCTTTTTCTAGGTCCTCCAGGTGTGCAGTTAGTTCTTCAATTTTAGCTCTTTCTTCTTTTTTGATGTAATCATTGAGGACTGTAAATTTCCCTCTCAGCACTGCCTTTGCAGTGTCCCATAGGTTTTGATATGTTGTGTTCTCATTTTCATTTGTTTCAAGATAGTTGCTGAATTCACATACAATTTCTTCTTTCACTTACTAATTATTTAAAAGTGAGTTGTTTAATCTCCATATATTTATGAAATTTCCCATTTTCTGTCCATTATTGATTTTCAGCTTCATTCCATTTTGATCAGAGAAAGTGTTTTGCATAATTTCAATACTTTTAAATTTATGAAGACTTGTCTTGTGACCCAACATATGGTAAATCTTGGAGAAGGATCCATGAGCACTTGGAAAGAAAGCATATCCCACTGTTTTGGGGTGCAACGCTCTACAGATGTCTGTTAGGTCTAGTTCATTTATAATATTATTCAAGCTCTCTGTTTCTTTCTTTATCCTCTTTCCAAATGTTCTATCCAATACTAAGAGTGCTGTATTGAAGTCTCCAACTATTTTTGTAAAGATTTCTATTTCTCCCTTCAGTTTTGCCAGTGTGTGCCTCACGTATTTGGGGGTATTCAGGCTATGTACATAAATATTTAGTCTAGTCATTTCTTCTTGGTGAATTGCCCCTTTTATTAATATATAATGACCTTCTTCATCCCTTATAACAGTTTTGCATTTGAAATCTATTTTGTCCAATATTAATATTGCTACTCCAGATCTTTTTTGTCACTATTTTCATGCAATGCCTTTTTCCAACCTTTCACTTTAAACCTGGTTGTGTCCTTGCATCTGAAGTGGTTCTCCTGTACACAACATATAGATGGCTCATATTTTTTATCCATTCTATCAGTCTATGTCTTTTGATTGGGGAGTTCAATCCATTAACATTCAATGTTTTTCCTGTAAAGGCATTACCTTCTTCATCCATTTTGTCCTTCAGCTCTCTGTTGTTCTATTGTCTATCTTCTTATCCTTTAGTTTACCCTTCCTAAAAATCTTCATTTCTAAACTCTTCTCCAAATCTCTCACCCTTGTTTTTTTCCATTCAGGCTGCAGCATACCCTTTAGTATCTCTTAGAAATCTGATTTTTCGGTAACATACTCTATTAGTTTTTGTTTATCTGTGAAGACACTGAACTCTTATTTTTGAAGGACAGCTTTGCTAGATACAGAATTTCTGGCTTGCAGTTTTTCTCTTTCAGTACCTTAAATACATCATACCACTTTCTTCTCTCCTCCATGGTTCCTGATGAGAAGTTGGCACTTAATCTTATCAAGTTTCCCTTGTATGTGATGCTTCGCTTTTCTCTTTCTGCTTGCAGAACCCTCTCTTCATCGCTGATATTTGTCATTCTGAATAGTAGGTATCTCAGGGTAAGTCTATTTGGATTTATTCTTGTTGGGGTGTGTTGTCCTTCTTGGATATTAATATTTATGTCTTTCATAAGGGTTGGGAAGTTTTCAATCATTATTTCCTCAAATTTTCTTTCTGCCCCTTTTCCATTCTCCTCTACTTCTTGGACACCAATAACACGAATATTTGTGTGTTTCACGCTGTCATTCAATTCCCTGAGACTCTGTTCTACTTTTTCCATTTTCTTCTCTTTCTGTTCTCCTGTCTCTTCCTGTTCAGATGTTCTGTTTTGGAATCAACAATTCTGTCTTTAAGCACTTCAAATCTGCTCAAATATGCCTCTAATGAATTTTAATCTTACCCATCGTGTCTTTCATTCCCATAAGCTCTGTTACTTTTCTTTGCAGGCTTTCAAATTGTTCTTTATGCTCTCCCAGTTTCTTCTCAGTATCTTTTATTTCTTTAGTCATATTTTCTTTAAATTCTTTAAATTGATTTAGGAGAGTTGTGCGTATATCACTGATTAATTGTCTTAAATCCTGTATTTCTTCAGGATATTTGGTTTGTTATTTTGGCTGGACCATCTCTTCCTGTTTCCTAGTATAGCTTGCAATTTTTGGCTGATGTCAAGGAATCTGAATATGTTGGTGAATTTACTCTGATGGCCAATTTCTCTGTTTTGCCTATTGTTTTTTTTTTTTTTTCACAGCTCTTCTTTGACTTTTGGTTCAACTTATTATAAGTCTTTAAAATTGCCCAGCTTAAGTTTTTAAAATCAGGCCAGGGACTCACTAGTGCAGATTTTCTCCCAGGGGTTGGATACAGAGAATGCAGTTTTTGTCCATGCAATTTCCAGACCTGCCAGCAGATGGTTCACATCAGTAACCCTTTCCAAGGAGGTGTTTCAGTCTTTGCTTTCCTCTGTTCCTGCATTGACTCTCCAGATCGGTGATTCTAAGCAGGGTCTTCGGGCCAAATTCACTGAACCAAAGCACCCCGAACTCCCCTTCCTTTTCCCTTGAAACAGCTTAGAGGGAGGATGATGTCCATTCCCCTCTCTGTTGGCTGCAGTGAGTCAGCTTAATATCTTGGCAGTGGGGTGGGGAACTGGGTAACTCACGTTTGTCATTTCAGCTTTTTCACCTCTCTGTCCCTAACTCTCCTGGAAGTTGTGTAGCATTGTCCTGGTCTGTTGACCCCCAAAGCAGGTCCCTTGGAAAGCTTTTGGCTCTTTCTCCATTGTTTTTGTGAGAGCATTCAGCTTTGCCTCTTAGTCTGTTGCCATCTTCCCACAATCCTCTAGCAATTAAATTTGACCCTGTTTTCAAAAACATCTCAATGCGGAAATAACAGTCTTTCCAACAAATAATTCTGGGACAACAGGATATGCACATACAAAAGAATAAAGTTGGACACCTTCTCATACCACATGCAGAAATTTACTCAAATGAATACAGACTTAAATGTAAGAGCTAAAACTATAACACACTGAAAAGAAAACATTGGAGCAAATCTCTGTAACTTTGGGTTAGGGCATGATTTCTTAGATATGACACCAGAAGCAGTGAGAGCACAAGAAAAAATAGATAAATTCAACTCTATCTTAAAAAATAAAACTTTTCATTTGCAAATAATATCATCAAGAAAGTGAAAAGACAACACATAGAATGGGAGAAAAATATTTTAAAATTATATATTTGATATGGGACTGGTATCCCAAATATAAAAAGAACTCTCAAAGCAACTCAATAATCAAAATATAAATAACCCAATTCAAAAAATTGGCAAAAGATCTCAATAGATATTTCTCCAAAGAAGATATAAAATGGCCATTAAGCACTTGAAAACTACATCATTCATCATTAGGGAAATGCAAACTAAAACCACAAAGTGATACCACTTCACACCACTAGAATGGCTAGTGGTGTAAAAAGACAATAACAAGTGTTGATAGGATGTGGAGAAATGGGAATGTCTTACATTGCTGATGAAATGTAAAATGATGCAGCCATTTTGAAAAACGTTTTAGAGCTTCCTCAAAATGCTAAACATAGAGCTGCCTTATGAACCAGCAATTCTACTCCTGGGTATATACTCAAGAGAAATAAAACATATGTACATGCAAGAACTTACATATGAATGTTAATAGTAGCATTATTCATAACAGTCAAAAGTAGAAACAATCCAAAAGTCCATCAACAGAAGAATGGATACATAAAATGTGGTATATATATATATATATATATATATATATATATATACACACACACACACACACACACACACACTGGAATATCAATAATCATCAATAAAAAGAAATGAAATACTGATGCATGCTACAACATGGAAAAACCTTGAAAACATTATGCTAAGTGAAAGATGCCAGTTGCAAAAGACTATATTTTCTCTGATTCCATTTATATGAAATATCCAGAATAGGCAAATCCATAGCAACAGAAAGTTGTTCAATTGTTGCCTTGGACTATGGGCAGTAGGTTAGGGAATAGGGAGTGATTGTTAATGGATACACAGTTTCTTTCTGGAATGATTTAAAATTAGATTGAGTAATGGCTGCAGAACTTTATGAATATACCAAAACGCACTAATTGTTAACTTCAAATGGGTGAATTGAATGGTATGTGAACTATATCTCATTAAAGGTGTTTTTTAATATATGGTGTAATAACAATAATGTTTTCAAAAAGAGAAAATTTGTAAGAAAATATGCAAAGATGGCAATAGTTGCTTCTGAGTGGTCACATTATGGATGACTGCTTTCTGATACTAATACTTTTCTGTATTTTCCAAAAAGATCTCTGAAGAGTAAATCTTTAAAAAATATCAACTGGTAAATCTATCATTATAAGTTTATAAAATCAATAGGCTGGATTTCAGCTTTGTAGAATAAACTCAACAAAAATATTGCATACTACGGAAGAATATAGGATATATTTAATATATTAATAAAATTAAGTATATTTAGTCTCTCCTTTAGGCATGCTATTTTACAACCAGATAGTAGTAAGAAAGTCATCATTTCTGATGTGCTGGATAACAAAGGACTCTTGTCTTATGAGTGAAAATAAAAGAAGAAAGGAGCAAAGGCAGGAGATGAGGCTGGACTAAGATTTTTTGAAATTTCATGCTGAAGAACTTGTATTTTACTCCTTGAGTGCTAGAAGCCACAGAAAACGTATAGGAAGGGGAATGACATCGTTAGGTTTATGGATGGAAAGATCATTCCAGAAGCAGAGTTAAGGTTAGTGAGAAAACGTGAGGCAAGAGAGAAGGTCAGAAATTTGGTATGAGGTCACTGGATTAATGAACTAGAGAAAAGGCAGATAGATAAAGAGGAGTGGTGTGAAAAGATATTCAGTGTATGATGACATAATTTACTGTCCAAAAAGCTTCACTGTTGAGGGAGAATGGTGTACTCTTATATTTTACTCTGGGACCAGGAATAAACTGGGACTGTTCTGGGCACACTGTGAGGCACTTACCCTACCAGAGCTTAAGTAAGAGAAGCTAAGAAGAACCTGTCCTCTGAGGAAGTTGCTTTTCTGCAGCCTAAAGGTGGTCTAAGTGTCTTCTTTGCTCCTCAATGCTATTAACAGGCTATTCTCTCTTCCTTTTTAAATTTCCAATGATTGGAAGCTTATGTCATCAGAACTTAATGCCCATTTGATGACATTTATCCATTGGCCACCTCCAATCCTCATTCTTGAGGATTTTAGCTCATTTCTCAGTGTTGCTCTCTACCACTATACTTTATCATAATTCTTGTAATTCAATCCCACAAAACCTACTATCTATGGATCCCAATATGTTTTCATAAGTCTTCACCTCTACCTCATGACCTCACTTCCCTCATTACCCAAAATGAATTCCTTGGTCCATCATTATAATCGCTTCCTTGCATATACTCTCAATTTCCTCTCTCCGTCGTCATTGTACTAGTCTAGCTAAACGCCTATTCCGGGTAAGTCTTACACTGTTGACTCCATGCCTGTGCCAGTGTCACTCAACATATCCAGAGAAAAAGGCACAACCATTCTCTCTGCTCTAACTTTAAATTTATGATCACTAGAATCAAATAGACTGTAGGACTGTCCAGAAAACTTCCTATATTTTACTCTCCTACTCTCCTTGATGCTCCTCATTCTCCTATTTCATACCTTCTGTTCTCCTTAAACCTCCACACCTCCTTTCTAAACTCAATCTCAGCTTGCTCACCTTTCTTCCTACTTCTCTGAGAAAAACAGGTACAGTCAGAGAAAAACTTCTAAAATTTCCTATCATTGCATCTCCCACCTACCTGCATCTATGCCCACATATTCTGCCTTCCCTCCTGTTCTATGGATGTACTATACATGCTGTTTTCCCAAGTTTAATTCCTCAAGACACTTCAACACCAAGTGCATTCCCATTCACCTCTCCACAATTCTACTTTCTCTCTCCTGAATCATCAAATTCTTCCTATCAATTGTTTCAATGCCATTAGTGTGTGTGTGTGTGTGTGTGTGTGTGCATACTGTACTTTCTCCCAATTTAAGAAAACCCTCTTTTGATCCTACAACCCTTTCCAGCTATAACCCATTTATTTATTCACCTTAATATGCCAAATATTCTTGAGAAAGTTAGCTATAATTCTTGTCTCCAATTTATCTCCTCTCCTTTTCTCTTATACCCTCTCCTATAACTTCATCACTCCATTAAAGGAGTTCCACCAAAGAGATAGGGTCAAAGTCATTAATATTCTTAATGTTGCTAGAACTTAAAATCAAATTTAAGTCCTCATTTTACTTGATCAGCAGCATCTGAAACAATTAATCACACTTTCCTTTTTAAAACATTTTAGGTGACTTGTTTTCATAGCTTCCAGAATACCACAGTCCTCAGATTTTCCTCATACCTTACTGTCCATATTTCACTGTCTCCTTTTCTGTCTCTTCCTAATCTGTTCAATATCTCAATGTGGGAGTGCTCCAGGGTTCAGTCCCTGGACTGTTTCTTTCTAGAAGCCCTCCATTAGTGATCTTATCCAACCTCATAATTTCAAATAACATCTATATGCCTACTTTCCTCTTCAGCTCACATCTCTGCTCCAAACTCCAGATTCTTATATCTAATTATCTACTTAATATCTACAATAAGATGTCTAATAGTTCTTCTAATCATGTCCAAAATTTAATTCCGATGTTTCCCTTAAAAAATATGTTCTCTCTACGGTCTACTCCAACTCAGCAAAAGGAAATATCATCCTTCCAATTTCCAAAACCCTGAGCCAATCTTAATTCATCTCTTTCTCTCAAATACCACATTCAATCTGCCAGGGTATGTTACTGGCTAAACTTTCAAAACAAATCCCGAATTTGATGACGTCTCTTAACCTCCACTACTATTGCTACTCTGGATCAAGCTACCATCTTTTATTTGAAATATTGCAATAAATTCCCAACTGGTTTCATCCTTGCTTCCTTCCCTGCCTTCATCCCTACCTCTCTACAGGCTATTCACAAATCAGTAGCCAGAGTGATTTTATTAAGAGGCAAATCAGATTGTGTTATTCATCTGTTAAAAACCCTCTAGTGTCCTTGGAGTAACCCACAAGGTTCTGCATTCTATAAGCTCAACTCTATCTCCTGTTACCTTTGCCCTAAATCTGCACCAGCTGCACTGGCCTGTATGCCTTCCTCAAGTTTGCCAAGCACACTTCTGCTTCAAGAGCTTTCATTGGATGTTTCCTCTGCCTTAGCATGTTTTCCTTTCAGATAAGACACATAGCTCTCACCTTCACTTCTTTCAATCTTTGATCAAACATCATGTTTCCGATGAGGCTGTCCCTGAACATCCTATTTAAAATTGCAAACCCCACCCAGTGACACATGCACACTGTATTAGTCAGCTAAAGGGGTTCTGATGCAAAATACCAGAAATCAATTGGTTTGTATAAAGGGTATTTATTTGGGGTAAAATCTTACAGTTACCAGGCCATAAAGCATAAGTTACTTCCCTCACCAAAGTCTGTTGCCACATGTTGGAGCAAGATAGTTGCCCATGTCTGCAAGGGTTCAGTCTTTGTCTTCCTCTTAAGGCTCTATGGTTCCAGCTTCCTCCAATATCAGCGTTAGGCTGGGATAAGTCTTGTCTCTCTCCCAGCTCATTTCTCTCTGGGCTCAGCTGCTCTGCTCTCTCCACAAGGCCAGCTGTAAACTACCAGGCGAATGGCTTGTCTCTTTTCCCAGAGCCTCTGCCATGTCTAATAGAGTTCTCTCTTTCCTCACATATCTGCTTCTCTGTGTATTTACTTCCTGGGGCTCCAGCATTAAAACTCTTTCTCCTCTGCCATGCCATTTTGTCTGTGAGTACCCGCCCACCAAGAGATTCAATGTCCTACTGACATGGCCCAATCAAAGCATTAATTATAATGTATTCAAGTAAGAGTGAAACTTCTGAATCCAAAACAATCTAATATGCCCAGACGAACAGGCCAGTTTACAACATAATCCAATCTATTTTTGGAATTCATAAATAATATCAAACTGTGACACACACTCTCTCTTTTTTTCTGCTTTATTTGTCTCCATAGCATTTACCATCACCTCACATTCTATAACTTTTTCCATTTCATTTTATTGTTGGCTTCCTCTTATGAAAATATAACCTACGTAAAGGAAAGGATTTTGGTCTGTTTTGTTCTCTGCTATATCCCCCATGCCTAGAGTGTGTGAGAAAGAACAAGTGAATGAATGATGGAATAAATGAAGAAGAAGGGCTCAAGGATGCTTTTCCAAATTTCTGGCTTAAGCAATTGGGAGTATGGTCATGCCAATCACCAAGATTTCGAAAAGCAGCACTATATTCTTTAAACTAAAATAAGATTAAAAGCCATACATTTGCAGAATATGTCAACTTTCACAGATATGCCAACTTTGTTAATGTTAATACACTTTAATATATAATTTCAAGGAAACCAAGGATAAGTTTTAGTCATGCCAAGTTATGATTTCATATTAGTTTAATAATGCTGATGAAGACTAAAATGTTTCCCTTTCTGAGAATACATATGATAAAACCTAACTTTTACATATTGGTACTATCCAAGACCACAGTCAAGCTTTAGTTTAAAAAATAATGAGTTTATTTTCCATATATATCTCATGTAAAATATTTGATATGATTTCTCCAGCAGGTTTTAGACAATGGTGACATGTGACCATGGAGATTGATATAGAAGAGAACAAGTATAGCTTCCCTGTGTGAATGACACCCTTCCTCTTGTGTGCAACTATCTTGGCTCTGAATAAAGAAATTTCAGAACTTCAGTCCTCTTTATAAGTACATGTATATGAATTCATATTTTGAGAACCTCAAAGTAGAAAAGTAAACAAGGTTTTAATGTGTGTCTAAAACTAAACAGAGAAAGTTCTCAGATCCATGATCAACTTGGCAATCTTTGAAATTGCAAAATCATTTCTCTTGTTTTGCATATCCTTGGTAGTAGATCTACTTGTGTACTTAAAATTTTATAGGGACATGAGAGAGGTAAAAGAAAGTACTAATACTGTTCCAATAACCTTCTCCAAATAGGTCGGAGATGTTTTCAAAGTGTGAGTATGTGTATGTGTTGGGGGACGGGAGAAGTAAGTAAAGTCAAAAAGGAATTTCCATGTTTAAATGGTCAAACAAAATCAAGACATTCCCAAATTTGCACAGCACAATACTTGGTCTTAGTAAAGTGTAATTAGTAGGGTGCTAAAGTAAATGGACTCTTCCATACTGATAGGGATAATTAGAGTATAAGAGCTTCACAGACTAAAACTTCTAATACAGCCTTTTATCAAAAGCAGTCACTCTACTTCAGCCTGGCAGTTAACAGCATATGATCTGGTAAACAAATACTTTCACACAGAACAAAAGTGCCATTAAAGGCCAAAACTGTCAACACAAATTTCATTCTTACAAGAGAAAAAATACGCAAACTGTTGATCACCTCTGGTTGCCTTAACTAGCATGGAGGTTGTCATGGAAACATTTCTGTGAAGTTCACAGTGATGAAACACAAACACCACCAGTTTAATTGCTATTAGGTTTAGCATACCCGAGTTTATTTATACTCAATACATATTATAATAAAATGTAGTAGAAATAAAGCTTTTAATGGTCTGGCATATCAAAGCCAACATTTCCTTTTTAAAAATTAAATTAAATTAAATTAAATTTCAGAAAAAAAATTGTAACGAATTACAGTTTTCTCAAATACCTACTCACATGTCCTTGCATTTTTTTCTATAGTATATGATTTATGAAAATACTTTCTGTATTTTCAATTCTATAGAATAAAATATGTTAAAATTCCAGAAAGGTAGAGATTAAATTATTCTAAGTTAGTTTTTCATATTGATAATATGAAATTGTTAATATTTAACAAAAAATTTTGTTTCATTTTATGGTGATAAAACACCAGGAATATTTTGCCCAGAAACTTTCTTTTTTCTAATTTTGGAAAAGGAAGGAAGGAAGGAAGGGAGGGAGGGAGGGAGGGAGAAAAGGAGGGGGGTGGGAAATAGAAAGAGAGAAAGAAAAGAAATGAAGAGAAAAGAAAATCCATAAAACATACTGAAGAAAAACTTATTAAAGGCATTTGTACAAAATAACATACATATGGAGTCTGATTAAATATTTATTTAATTGTGTCAAAAATTTTAATAGCAAATCTTCCTGGTGTGTTCTAGAGACAGATTTTTTTTATAACAAAATTCCTGGTGCTTTTTATTTTCCTCAAGAAAAGTTAAGTTTCCTTTTATTACATTATAATCACATCCAAAACCACACTTTAAACCTAAAAATAATTTTTAAAAATATTTAGTAAATGCCTAATATGTATTCAGAAGTAAGATAATAGCTTGGAGAATACACAAGAAGAATAAGATAGTTTCTACTTTGGTGAAGTTTAAATTCTAGTTAATGATTCAAAAATGAAGGTATATAAAGCAGCAACATAAAGCAGTTTACACTTAGAGTTAAACTATGATGTTCAGTCTAAACTGTATTGTCAATCAGTAGTAAAGAGGAGTGGAATAGCACGGGCTTCCAAGTTTTCATAGGAAAAAATATGATGTGACTTGAAGACATACATCTTTAAATTAAAGAATATTTATCTGAATATTCCAAAAACACTTATATGAGTAGTAAAAGGTGCAATTTTACCATAATTTTGTAAAACACAATACTTAGTCTCAAATTCCTTACTAGTGAAAGTAAGGCCTTCCATATAGCATTAACTCAAGGCTGTCCAGTGGCTCACATACTGAGTAGTTGCAATATCACAGTAAGATAAAATAATCATTGTGGGTGTTTAAAGGAAAGATGCACAAACAAGTCGCTATCGATTGTATCTCCAGCTTTCAATAAGCTGCATGTCACACATGCAATATAATAATATGATCTTGGTGCACTAACAATAAAATATAGGGCTTGCAGTTAAAATCCTTGAATTTTAGTCTGGAGTTTTCCATTAAATATCTGTATAACTTTTGACAAGTCACTTATTTTTGTAAGGTTTACTTAAGCATACTGGGCTGTGTGATTCCAAAGGTAACTTCTTACTCTATAACTCTACCATAGTGTTACTCAACTTCCTCAGAACATTCCTGAATGAAAAGGACAAATGAGAACAGAAGGTATGATAGCACTAAAATAACCAATTTTAGAGGAAAAGGCCTGGTAGCCAGAGTTCCAAAGAATTTCAGACAAAAAATGCATAAAGATAGTTTTTTGTGTCCTAATAAGAAATGAGGAGGTTGAGAGAGAACAAAAGGAAGCTAATTCAGAATACTTGAGAGTCTTTCAAATATTAAGAAGCGTTTTGATTGTTCAAAAATTCTGATTTTGTCCTAGAGAACTTTGAACTGAGTTTTCATCATCAGGAAGCATTTAATAATGCCTACTTGTATATAGTGCTACACAATAAGATTTACATAGTCATGATCCTTGAGTTCCTAAATAACACTAAAATGGACATATGCACAGGAAAAACCAATGTGACTGAAAATGTCTAACCAAAATTAGTTTTAATCCTTTTTTAATACTTTTGATACCAGACTAGTAATTAATTTGATTGGGGGTGTGGACTTCCAGAACTAAATATAAAATGAAATAATTTTTAAAATAAATTTAATAACAGAAATAATATTTATACTGAAAGCTTAAGAAAGTCTAGGTCTTAAAATCTGCTTCTTAAACAAGAGTTGTCATTTTAGGAAGACAAATGAGTTTTAAAGGTTGTATTTAAGAGCAGTTTCTATTAGGATGATAGGAGGTGATCTAAAGTTTAATTTCCTGTTTCTCATGACTGTATTTCTTCATTATTCAAGATAATATTGGCCATGTTCATCCACAGATAATTATGTTAACTTAAGTGGGAGAAATGCATCAATTAAAAGTTGGGAGAAATCCTTAGGGTTGAGTGCATGTTAAAATCAAGGTCTTTCCAAGTATAAGAGCCAAGACCATAAAGCTCCTAGAAAACAATGTAGGGAAGCATCTACGAGATCTTGTAGTAGGAAATGGTTTCAAAAACTTTACACCCAAAGCATGAGCAACGAAAGATAAAATAGATAAATGGGAACTCCTCAAAATTAAAAACTTTTGCACCTCAAAGGAGTTTGTCAAGAAAGTGAAAAGGCAGCCTACTCAATGGGAGAAAATATCTGGTAACCATTTATCCAATAAGGACCTAATATCCAGCATATATAAAGAAATCCTACATCTCAAAAATTAAAAAACAAACAACCTATTTTAAAAATGGGCAAAGAGATTGAAAAGACACTTCTCCAAAGAAGAAATATAAATGGCTAAAAAGCACATGAAAAGATGCTCAACATAACTAGCTATTAGGGAAATGCAAATCAAAACTATAATGAGATATCACCTTACACCTATTAGACCAGTGGCTATTAAAAAAACAGAAGACTACAATGTTGGAGAGGATGTGGAGGAATGGGAACTCTTATCCACTGCTGATGGGAATGTAGAATGGTGCAACCATTGTGGAGCAGAGTTTGGCAATTCCTCAGGAAGCTAACTATAATGATCCAGCAACCCCACTTCTGGGTATATAGCCAAAAGAATTGAAATCAGGGACACAAACAGATATATGCATACCAATGTTCATAGCGGCATTATTCACTATTGCCAAAAGTTGGAAGCAACCAAGAGTGTCCAACAAGAGATGAATGGATAAGCAAATTGTGTATATACATACAATGGAATAGTACTCAGCTATAAGAAGGAATGCAGTATTAACACTCAGGACAACATGAATGAATCTTGAAGACCTTATGGTGAGTGAAGTAAGCTAGTCACTAAAGGACAGATATTACATGATAAGACTGATAAGACTCAAGCAAATTGAGCAGATTCACAGAGCTAGAGTCTGGAAGATAGGTTATCAGGAAACATAATGGGAGTAGAGGGTGGTAAGCTGATGCTCAATATGGGCAAAACCTATGATAAGGTGGAAGGGGGTGTTTGAGCAGTGGATGGGGATGATAGAGGTGCAGTGATGTGACTGGGTTCGATGGTGCAGGAATGTGAGGGGAAGTAGCTTGGGGATATAGGATTGGACTATCCATGGAACTGGGGGGATGGTTGGAGGAAGAAGCAGGTGAACATTAGGGATTTGCAGGTCTGCTGTTAAAACTACCATGGTGGAAATGTTCTTTTGGCAAATATGGCAGATGAGGGTTACTGGTGCAGGGTGCTGGGATTGGGGGATATGTGGGATAGGACACACCTGGGGCATGCCTCTATGGAATACGAAAATGTTCATCTTATCATAGTGTGCTATCTCAGTGGGTGGAGACCTACACAATAAACAAGAAAATATTAAACTCCCATCCTGGAGAGTCCTGCTATTTTCTCAGTTAAAGGAGCAAGAATCTCTTGAGAATGTAGGCAATGCCTAATAAAAGGAAACAGACCAATATTATTGCATGTAACTATGAACCTTATTCTTCAAAAATTGAAACTTAGTGGTTACCATAGATTCTAAGGGGAAGGGGAGGGAAGAACAGAATAGATGGAACATAGGGCATTTCTAGGGCATTGGAATTGTTCTGCATGATCTTGCAATGACAATTGATATATAGAGGCCATTTTAAATTTTGTCAAAAGTGTACAGTTCAAAAAATAAACAATATTTTAAACTACTGACCATGATTAATAGCAGTGCTCCAATATTTGCACATCAATTGTAACAAATGTACCATATACATGTAAAATGTTATCAATAGGGGAGAGAGGGAGAAGGGAAGGGGGTTGGATATATGGTAATCTCCTATATTTTCTATTTGACTATTTTGTAAACTAAAGCTTCTTTGAAGCTAAAGCAAAAAAAGTAAAACACTGGGGAAAAATACAGAAGAAATTGTCACTGTACATAAACAATAACATATGCTATGGTGATGAAAGACAATGAGGAAACAATTTATTTTTTATTTTTTATTTTTTATCTTTGTATTTTATTTGTTATTTATTATTATTATTTTATTTCCTTATTATTTTTATTTGTTTATTTTTTGGCTTTGTTTTTTGGGAGGTATTGGATCGCAGAAGGGTCACAACTGTGGGACTGGTACAGGGTATCAGTGGTGGGGGAATGTGTATGGAGGGGTGCACTTGGGGCATGTCTCTATGGCATATGAATATGTTTAAGTGGTCATGAGGCATTGTCTTGGTGGGTGTAGACTTACACAATATCCAAAAGAATATTGAATTCCCATTCTGGGAAGTCCTACTACATTCCTAATAGAATGGCACGAAGACCCTGAGTACATGGGCAGTGCCTAGAGAAGGAGGACAGACCATTATGCCAGGTCCTGATATTGATAGTTATACTTATGAACCTTTTCTTATGAAATTGAAACTTAGCCTAGTATTATAAATTGCTTAAGAGTTACCTCCTGAAAGCCTCCTTGTTGCTCAAATATGGCCTCTCTCTAAGGTAAACTTGGTGTGGGACATGACTCCCGGGTATAAGCCTTCCTGGCACCAAGGGTTTATTACCGAGCACCAACTAGCATGCATCTGGAAAAAGACCTTGACCAAAAGGGGGAAATAGTAAATACAAATGAGTTTTTATGGCTAAGAGTCAAGAGGACATTCCAGAGGTTACTCTTATGCACAACTCAGCAGGATCTCATTGACCACCACAGTAGTATCTAAAACAGCAGGGTTACTGAGGGTTCTAGAGACATCTAGACACTATAGGAAAGACAGATAATCTCAGGAATTTGGCATCCTGTCAGTAGGCTTTACTTTGCAATATTTGCTCCCCCATGTAACAGAGTTAGACTCATTTATAATTTCCCTATACATGGCTCTTGTGCCCTTTTTATTTGAGCTATAATTAGCACAATACTTGTTAATATATGTCCCAGAGACTTAAATCTTTGGTCTGTTCATATGCGGGTTGAGCCCTGAATCTCAGCAGAGTTGCAACATCTACTCTCCAGTTCATTGGACTGGCCCATGACAACTAACAAAAGGATGATGACAGAGAATGCGCATCCCAAAAAACAGAGACTATCTACAACTGCAAGGAAGACAGTTTTATCCATCTGTCCCATGGGATCTGAGCCCCCTCTCAATCAGAAACAAAGTGGGCATCACCACCCCAAAATCGTCAAGATTGAGCAATGAACAAACATAAGGGAGGAATGCAACTATCAACTAAAGTAGACTTATTATTATAGCATGGAAGAACTTGTATCATTGATACAAAGGCAGTGGCCACCAGAGGTTCTGAGGGGAAGAAAATGGAAGAATAGGTGTAACATGGGGACATTTTTGGGACATTGGAATTGTCTGGCATGACACTGCCATGACAAATACAGGCCATTGTACATTTTGTCAAAACCTATAATATTGTGTGGAGCAAAGTGTAAAATATAATGTAAACTATGGTCCATAGTTAGTTGCAATGGTTCAATATGTGTTCAACAAGTGTAACAAATATCCCACATTAGTGGAAGATGTTGCTAATGTTGGAAAGTGTAGTAGGGGAATGGAGTGAGGTATATAGGAATCCCCTATATTTCTGACATAACATTTATTCACCTAAACCTTCTTTAAAAATAAAAAAAAGTGAAAAAAACAAACAAACAAGGTCTTTTATGGCCTATGATGCAAAACAGAAATGAGTGTAGAGGGTATTAAGGAACAAGATAAAGCACAAGAGAATGCACCACAGCAGTTCTCTTATCATGATTCAATCCAATGTAATCATTAGTCAGTGGCCTGTCCCTAATATACCAACATATGCAGACAACTGTATCATGTACTTGTCAATTTTCATGGCTACAACCAGCTGGAAAATGTATGCTATTAATATTTTTGTACACCTAACATATATAACAAGAAATATATTCCTTTCCTTATTTTATTTTTTGGTATTTCTCTAAACATATACAGCTACTATGATACTTCAAATGTGGAATACTCTGGGCAGGGAAGAAGGGAGAGGAAGGAAGGGGAAGCCATGATTTTAAATTCTTCTTAAATCACAATAAAGTTATAATTGCAACAGTCACATGACAAAACACTTCTGAGCACAACCTCCACTAATCCCCATGCAGTTGAAGAAAGGAAAGCAAACTTCAGGGAAAATTCAAAGACCCAAAAAGTTTGTCCTTTCTTACTTTGCCAGGTTTCTATCTTTCATTCAACCACTTTTTTCTATTTAATCGATCCAATTCCTTCTCAGTCTCTTCACATCCTTTTATTAAAAGAAGGAAAATATCTGATGTCATTTGTAATTTGCAATTGTTAATTACCAAGTAAAATTAACTGTTGATGAGTTTCATCCTTCTGAATTTTAATTCTATCATTACAGAATAGATCTACCCCATACAGAAGACATTTCAAGCATGTGGCAGACAGACTCTAAGGCACCCCCAATGATCTCTGCCTCCTTATATTCACGCCCTTATTTAATTCAGTCCCCTTGAGGGTGGGAAGGTACTGAGAATTGCTTCTAACCAATAGAACACACAAAGGTGAAGGTTTTAACTCCCATCTCACTAGCAGACTCTCTATACATTCCCTTGCTAATGTTGATAAAGCAAGCTTTCATATGGAGAGGCCCAGAACTGGCCTCTGATCAACAGTCAGTGAGGCGCTGAGGCCCTCAGTCCAACAACTCACCAGGAACTGGAACCTGCCAACAACCACATGAGCTTGGAAGCAGATCTTCAAAGGAGACCCCAGCCCTGGTACACACCCAGACTGCAGTCTGTTTTCGTGTACCTAGATAAGCTGTGCCCCAGATTCATGACCCACAGAAACTGTCAGATAATAAATGTATTTTTCAAGACTTTAAGGTTGTGACAATTTGTTATATAACAATGGATAACTAATACAGGCAGCAACAAAACAAAAGTAAAGAGATTTGAGGAGAGGGAGTTGGGAGTGTCTAAAGGACCTACTCATAAGGCTAAACTGGAAGGTTGCTTTGGTTTAATCATTACCAGATGACTCAGGTTGGAATATGTGACCTGAGATGTCTTCTTCCACATAACTTCCTACTCTTCCAGGTCACGCCAGTTATTGAATGAACACTCTGAAGCTGCCAAATTCCCGGCCTTAGGAGCCTTCAGTGCAAAATGATGTATGTTCCTTCATGGGAAGTTTCTCCTAAAATCTGTAAATTATTCCACCTTAACACATATTCACCTGACATTATAAGAATTGCACAGGTTACCACACAATTTAATAATGACTGCAAATAGGTTTAGCTTCAAAATCCAACATCTAGCTCAAGATAATAATTCAAAAGTACCACTTAAAGAAGAAGACATTTTATAAGCTGTAATTTTCACATGTCATGAAAATTAAAGTATTTAGGAAGAGTATATACCAATTCCACTCTATGCATTCACACACACACACATGCACATCTATACAGACACATACATATACACATTAATTCATGTGGATATGTTATATTATACGTTTGAGCATTTACATATATAAACCTATTAGGCAACTATATATTCTTCAAAGCTCAGATCAAGTGCCATCTTCCCCATACATTCTTTTCTGGAGATCAATTTAGAATAGAACATTTTTTTTTTCTGGTTATCTACTTATTATTTAATTCATTTGTTCTTGAATTTTACTTTTCTGTTTACACATGCACCTCTCTATATATATGTCAAGCTCCTTGAGAACAATACTATGTCCTCTTCTTTAAATCCTACAAAGGCCTAGCACTGTACCTTCCTTGCATAGAGTAGATTCTTAAATGGATCTATATGAAAATCCACTGAATTGTTTCTTCTTATTAATATCACTAAAGAAAGATAATATGCTCCATTAGAACCAAACCTATTTCAATATCACTTTATTTGTGCATATAAATGAGTGTTTTGTGAAGTAAGGATAACAGTATGATTGCTCTGAGCGTGTTCCCAAGTTGACTTGTTGGCAATCTGAAACCAACCAAGGGAATCCTCTACTGGACATCCTGCTTAAAATTAGAAACAGGCTGGATTTTGTTTGCGTAGGGGCTAGGATTGTGGGGAGGAAGGGCAGGAATCCTAATTCATTCAACCCCAGGAATCCAGGCAAGGGAGGGCTTGTAATCTGCAGCAGTATCAGATAATACAGAGAGGGTTTCTGAAGGATTAGGCTCCTCAGGGGATTTTCAAGGTCTTTGAGTTCCCTGGATTCATCAATTATTATTCTATCTCCTATAAATTTCTAGACTTGAAAGTCCAGGTTCCTGTGCTGCTCCCATAGTTTAGTTTAGTTTCTTATAATGCACACGAGCTATGATAAAAGTCTGGAAGAGAATAGTCAAATACCATTTAAGTATGCAGTTATTTAAAAAGGCAGAATTATATTCTTTAGTCATTAACTAGTCATTAACTTGCTATTCATTCTTCATGTTGACTAGAAAAAGCCAAAAAGCCATGTACTTATGTTTTTTTAAACACTGGATGAATTATTATAAAAGATCTTTGACTACATCAGTGGTCTATATAACAGGATGCAAATATGAAAGCTATTTATTCATTCATCCAACCACACTGGGAGAGTTATTTTAATGTTTATATCCCTGTTTCCTCATTTTTAAAATCAGTAAAATATATGCTTCATAGAATTGTGGTCAGGATGAAAGGAATCATGAATAATAGCAATAATCACAGTGTCTAGCATGCACTCAGTATACAAGGTAAATGAAGTTGACCATAATGATGAAGATGATTATGATGATGCTGCCTTTAACAGAACAAATGCACTCTTAGCTTACTGCCCCTCCAATGTGCCACTTAATGCTGGATAAAACATAGTCCCTGGCTTCAAAAATCTCAAAGTCTATTGTGAAAACAAAACTATAACAACAGAATGCGTCAGGTGATATGATATATATAAAAACAGAGTCCTCTGAGAGCTCAGAAAAAGACAACTTACCAGTATAATCAGACAACCAATCAATATCCAAATATTACAGGAAACTGCAAAACACTGGGCAAACCCTCTGAATAAGAATTTGGATTTTAAAGCTAAATTGTAGAATAATTTTAATGAAACCTTTAATTTATGAATGTCATGGTAAGAATATAATCAGTTACTCATAATATGCTAGTTATTATATTAGCACTTTCAAATCTGGAAATTGGAAGGATGGTATTTAACCTACATTTTTTAAAACTTCACAATTTTATTTGTAAGTAGGGGTGGGGAAGGATAAACTGTGTTACACAATTCTCAGTATTCTTTGCCTCATAAACCTATTTACTCCCTAGGGCCAAGGAAAAAATCT
This sequence comes from Cabassous unicinctus, assembly GCA_029593785.1. Taxonomy (NCBI): domain Eukaryota; kingdom Metazoa; phylum Chordata; class Mammalia; order Cingulata; family Chlamyphoridae; genus Cabassous; species Cabassous unicinctus. The sequence goes on from JAQZBX010008391.1 coordinate 22,864, forward strand.
CCAAATAACCACTTTGATTTTAGTTAGAGGATATGTTTACATTAATCAGAATTTGCAAGAAAAACACACACACATACATGGAAGACTGGGGGTGGGGAGGGGGGAGAAAGGAAGGGAAGTTCATAAAAGGAAAATCAAGGCAAAAATATTTTGATAAATCAGCTACTCAGCATGTATGTTCATTTTGTAATTTCCCCCACAATTTCATGCAGAAGACAGACTTCATCTTGTCAGAAAGTCTTTTATTGTATCTAAACATTCCAGAAAATGGATTGTTATAGCTTAACATGTCAAAAATCTGTTTAATTAAAAATGCTGAGTATGATAGCTAACTCAAATGCTGACTTTACAATGCTTTAAAAATATTTTTGTACCAAAGAAATAAACACAAAACTTTACCAAATTTTTGTACTCCATACTGAGTATTGTTTGCATACAAATCTGAGAGAAGTAAAACTGACCATCTACCATTTACAATGCATAAATGTGTAATATGTAACTAGTCAGAAAGAACCATAATATGTTCAAAGAAGTTACTGACACATTAGCAAATGTCAAGATATCACTAGATCTACGATGATGAAAGATTTTTTTCTGAATTAAAATATTTGTTTTAGGGGAGCAGATGTCTCTCAGTGGTTGAGTGCCTGCTTTCCATGTACAAGGTCTTGGGTTCAATCCCGGTACCAAAAAGTTTTTTTGTTTTAAATAAGTGATAAACTTTCAATAGTTGACTTTTCCTTGTTGGCACTTCCATTACAATTTTACTAGAAAATCAACACTTTATATTACTGTGTAATTTATGTGATTGACTACACAAGGAGGGACAAAACCCAAGAAATATATTTATTATAAAATTTCTAGTGACATTAATTTTGCTTTGATTGTAGGCTGCACTTCATTTCAGTACTAATTGTCAGTTGCAAAACAAAGCAGAACAAGAACAGACAAATAAACTTGTGATAAAAATATGAAGAAACTTACAAAATTAATCACATTGTTGTTAATTATGATTACTGAAAAAATCAGTTGCAAGTAAGTCATTTCTGTATTAAATTTATAACAGAGGAATACCATATCACTCCTTCAAAATTATGTGTATTCAACTGTTACCTATACTGTGAGCATATAAAAGGCCTTAGATCTACTAAGCTTTCATGCTGATCCATCAGCTTAGAAAATGTTTGTAAAATTTTTTAAAATGCAGTATAAACATTTCAGGCCTGAACCTTCTTTCTATGCCTTTGAACCTTCTCTTTCATGTGCAGTACCTGACGGCCCGCTGAGAATAGCTGCTGAAAGCCCCAAAGATGGGTAAAACAGAATTTCTGACTCAGGAAATAAAGATCAGCTGAACAGGATTCCCACATGGCAATCCAGATCAATGGAAAAGCAAGACCAGAAATTTACAGTATCTATTCTATACAGTACAACATGAAGATTGTATTTCATTGCTGGAAACAAAACTCCCAGTGGCCAAGAAAAAAGTAGATACAAAGATTGTAGCTCCAGTAATGAGAAACCATATTTTATATTGACATTTGACTTTAAGTGCAATTAAAAATTCCACTATTTTTATTTGGAATCATTAATATGTTAAGTAATTTCTGCAATTTATCCATTTCATTCTATTAAAACAAGTAAATTAGTCATGAGATGTGGATTAATATTTAAAGAAAATCCTTGCTCACAAATTTCTATTTACTATAATCTTACAGTGCAATGGCATATGCATTTTGTGCCAAGAAAAATAATTTACTTCAAGTTTTTTTAAGAAAAACTCAGAATAGGCTGATTAATTTTTAAAATCATAATTTATAAATAAATTCTAAAACAAGCTAGAATATATCATTACAATTCTATCAAGTTCTGTTACACCCAATAAGCCATGTACTACAGGAATTCCCTCTAAAATATCCTCACTGAATGGCATTCTAGTCAATATTTCAATGCTATAGACACTCACTACCTCATATGGCAAGCTCTACTCTTTTTGGATACTTTTTCATTCTCAGAATCTATATCTGAATAATTCCTCAGTGTTCGATTCTATTCTGATCTGAAGCTGCATAAAATAAATTTATTCCTTGTTCTACAAAACTATTTTTGAAAACCTTCACACTATCAAACCTCCCCAAGCTTCATTAACTCTACACTAAACAATTCAGTTCCTTATGCCATTCTTCCTACAGCATAGTTTCCCAATCCTTCAATACTGTGGTCATCTTTAGATAAACTTGAGTTTAAATTAAAATGTTTCATTCACTATGTTACACAGTCCTTAGATTATCCTCTAGCTCTTTTTCAATTGCCAATAACCTCCTTAGACTACACCATTATACTCACTATACTGTGTAACCATCAACTCTATCCATTTCCCCACACTTACAATTCACCTTATTAAACCTTCCACAAATACTCTACAGATTAGTTATTTTGATGGTGTTGATGATTGTGAGTAGTAGTACAAATTACGAATGTTCCTCTATTACAAGGCGTTAAGAACATGGAGATACATAGAAAAATATAACTAACGTAACATTTAGACAATAGTTAACAGTAATGTAATGTTTTTACAGCAACGGCAAAGAACGTACTATAACAATGTTAAGGGTCAATAATGGGGGATGTTTAAGAGAGGATGGCATTTTTCCTTTTGGAATAATGAAACATTCTGAAATGGACTGAGCTGATGATAGCACATCTCTGTGATGAAATTGAGAGTCACTGAGGGTACACTTTGGATGGACTTTACAAGGCAGGGTACTGAATAACACAGGGAACCCTGTAGTGAATGATGAACTACGGTTAACAGTACAAATATGAGAACGTTCTCTCATAACAATAACAAATTATAATACTAATACATGGTGTTAATAATAGACTGGTTTGTCAGAATAATATACCAAATATAAGCTATGGACTAAAGATAGCTGTAATATTATGATCATGTTCTTTCATCAATTGTAACAAATGTGCCACAACAATGTTAGGTGGGGGGGGGGCAATGTATGGGAATCCTGTATGGTATGCACGATTGTTTTGTAAACTCATAACTCCTCAAATTAAAAAAAAAGTGACATTCAGAACTGAATGCACTACTATAGATATGGTTTAACCACTTCATAACACACTTCTCATGCTAATCTAGCCACCATGTTTTTGTGAGTTTGCATTTGATTTTTGCAGTTTAATTTCCATACATCCAAATTCCCACTAGACATCTTCACTTGGATTTCCTATAAACTCCTCAAACTCAAAACATTCAAAACCGAATTCATCTTTTCCCTTCCCTTCATTTCCCCACTTAATCACTCCAAATATGCTTATTATCCTATCTCCTAATTTTCCTGAGTGGATAGCTAGAAATCTGCCGGTGTCCTATATTACTGCCTCTATCTTACTTCTATCATCCAATTGGTCATCAAATTTCAGTCATTCTATGCAGTTGAATAATAATCTGGGTCCTAAGCCAAACGACTAGAGTTTAAATCATTGCTCTGCCTATACCAGCTGGGTGACCTTGGACAAGTAACCTAACCTATCCTTGACAGTTTCCAGGAAAATAGAGATAAAAATAATACCTTCCTCCTAAGGCTGTTGTAAAAATTAAAATAATTCATACATATTTATATAAAGTGCTTAGAAGAGTGTTCAGCCCATGGTGAATGCACAGAAAATGGTAGCTACTATTATTATTATTATTGCTACCTGTGCTTTCTTAAAAAAATCTTAGCACTGCAGATTTAGCTCAGGGCATCCATTTTTTTAAACCTGGATTATTACAGCAGCTTCAAAACTGATGCCACTGCCTCTCTTCTTACCATACTCATGTTTTCATAACTTTGATCATGCCATCCCCTAGGTCCAAATGCTTTGATATTTTACTACTGTCCTTAGGATAAAATGACAAATAACTACAGTGCATGATAAATCCTTAGATGATCTGGTACATTTCTCCAGCCACATTTATGTCCTCTATTGTCCTATGATGTGATATTTGAGCCACACCGGTTAACTTGAATTTGCCTGAAATCAATGGCTCTCAACCTTGTCATTTTTGTAGTAAGTCACTGAATTAGGCCACAACCCAATGCAAAGACTATTCTGCCCATCGACTCATCTCAACATACACTCCCTATCTTCCAATAGAAAATAACTGATGTATGAGGTGCCAGCATACTGGAATGTTTTTATGGGGTTTTATATACATCTGCTTTAGCAATAATGATACAGATCAGAAGTACTCAAAGTATGTTTGGAAAAACAGCAGCAGAAGCATCTGGGAGCTTGTTAGAAATGTTAATTATCATGCCTCAAGCAGACCTACTGAATTAGAATTTCTGGGGGTGGTACACAGGAATTTTTTTTGTAACAAGATCTCTAGGTGTTTCTTATTCATGACAATGTATGAGAAGTGCTGATAAAGATGATGTATGGTTGATTTGAAGCTCACACTTTAAGACATTCATGAGCTAAAAACACTGTGAATAAAAATATAAATTACAAAATATTTTAAGTAAAGGAAACAATCCTGAAAAGATTGATAATGCTGAATTTAAATTAATCAATTATAATTCAAAAATCAAATAATAGCATATAAAAACCATGACCAATTTAAAACAGCTTAGCCAATATACTTATAATAAAATATTCTGCCAGAAAATGTTAGTAATTCCAGACACCTGTTTGCCAATATAAGCAGTTGGAGTTCTACAACATACCAAATATTTCATGGCACTGACTTTTGGTAAAATAACAAAATCATTAGTAGACTCCAGTGATGAACTGAATTTTATGAAGGCTGTGTTTCAGTAAGCCTTAATAACTGACTTAGGTTATTAGTAGGTAGTCCTTGATTGTTCATGAAAGTGAAAACCTGTGCATATTTTTTCATTCATGAGAATGAAAGGACTTTTACTAGGGAATTAATTTAAAACCCAATATGGACTCTCTTCCCATCAGAAGGAGTCAGCCAGCTACTCTGAGAATCACTTCTCTCAAGAGCCAGAACAACTTTCATCTTTGTACTTGAGCCAAACTGCTTGTACCAATTCAGGGTCCTCTAGGAAACCTCTCCTCTCTACATTCCCCCATTCTGATGTAGTTACCTCTTACTGTCTTCCTCTAGAATCCTGTGCAAACCTCTATAGCTATACCTAGGGTGTCATGGACACTTTCATGTCTCTCACTCTCTGAGGAATCAGGTGGCATATGGATCTTGAGGTCTCTAGTATCCAGCAAAATTATTTGGAAAATTAATCAAAATGCCTTAAAATTTATATCAGTGCATGTCATTCTATTACTTTAAATGCAGCTTGTAGTCAATTAAAACCTATAAACAGCACCATGAACTTCTCTTAAGCTCCCTCTTATATAAGAAAACTTTACCTTTATCTCTATTAAATTTATTCCTGTGAGTTTTTTAATCTATTCTGACCTGTCAAGATCTTTTCAAAGCTTGATTCTATCTAGGCAAAGAAAGGGGGTAGTCCAAAGAACACCCCTAGGCAGATATATAACCAGTCATTTACTACAACTGTCTATGCTTTACTGTACTATAATACTTCTGTTCTATTCAGTCATTGTGAAAACCATTAATTTTCCCACTTTGAAAATCATTATTTAATGATGAATTTCACACAGAATAAGAAAGTATGCTTAAGGATAGTATGAGTGGCATAAATTTCCTGTTCTTTCATAATCTGGAATGACAGCATAATTTCTATCAGAACTTCACTTTCCTTTTTCCATTCTTGTTCATAAATGCTACAAAACATTCAATTGTGAACCTAAGAAATAGGAAGTGGAAATATGGTAACAGGCTATAGAAGAAGGAAGGCTATACTGAGAATCAAAATATCCATGTTTTAATCTCAGCTTGACTAACAAACACTGTTTAAAATAACTTATTAAGTCCTCAGATTCCATAACTCTAAAATAGAATGTTAAAGTAATTGATGCTTAAGATCCCTCTCAATGAGAATAATGAAAGTACTTGCTCCACAAGGTGGCTATACAGATCAAATAAATAATATATGTATATATATATATATAGAATGTATATAGTAAACTTTTATAAAGCATTCTATATTATAATTCTATGATAATAAATAAGGGAATAAAGGGTGATCAGCCCCAAGGCAATATCTACATTTCTTAAACCAAAGTAAAAATTTTCCCTTAAGACTATTAAATTATTTTCACCTGCCAGGCTTGAGGGATGAGTTATTTGGATGCAAGCTATTTTGCTATAGCTATTGAGATATATTCAGGGAATATGTATTCAAAAAAAAAAAGCCTGTTCCATATTCCATAGGAATTCCCTAAAGGACACCTTAAACTGGGACTTGAGATTCAGAGTAGGCAGTGTGTGGAAAGGCACAGTGCCCTTGAGGAATGGGTGACCCAAAGCCCAAGGCTTTAGGAAGAGTTGACTAACTTGTGAAGACACCCCATCTCCTAACTTCCTCATATCTCTTCTATTCACTCCTCTTCCATATTATATCTTAATCATAATTACTCTATTTAACATTTTAGTGGAATATACTTTAGTATTATTTTAAGCTTATTTTTATGCTATATTCCCTTATCTAGCTTTCAGCTTTTATCTGGTTTTAAAGTGCCATGTTTTTATTCTTTTAGCTTTTAACTCTTAACCTTATTTTCTGGGATTGTAGTCTTTTTCTTTTTACCTATTGTTCTCATTTATATAATTTTAAATGGCTATGTAGTTATCACTCTAAATGTCTTAAATATTTTCAAAATTTTATTTAAGTTCTAATTTTAATAAAATTCTAATCTTCTTAAATTTCTTTTCCCATTATCATTTATTCCATTTATTATGTTTTATGACTTGTCTTTATTATGGCCAGCAAAAACACAAGTGCAGAAAAGGGCTAAAAGTAAAGAAAGACATAAACCAGAGACAATGGCAGTTTTATTCCTTGCCGCTGCTTTTTCTCCTGCCACTTTAGTTCTACCAATTGATTCCTCGGACCAGTCCTGGATGGCTCTCCAAAAATCCTCACCCAGCCAGGGCATAGAGGAGAGATATAGATTAATTCCTTCCCGGGGCCATAAGCCTCACTCTACAAATAACATGTGGCTTGCTGCAATGGTGTCACTTGTTAAGTTCTCACACTACCCAGGCTTTACATAAGTCACTGTGTGTATTTAAAAATTGACTCCAAAATATGTAACCAACAGACTTGAGGGAAAAAAGCAATATTTCATGCCATAAATTGGGAAAGCATAGCATTGAAAACGATACAACCATGGAAGAACTCTCGAGATTACAAACCTGGTTGTGATGAAATTCTTAATAGGTAACTTTAGGTCTACAGGGAAGGTGGGTCCCCAATTTTTTATCATGATTGTAAGTCATTATCTCAGTGAAAATTCTTGGGAATCTTTCTTAGTTACCACTCCAATTTGCACAATTCCAGGTAGGTAATCTATCAACTTATCTTCCACCAGAAAATGGTTAGATGTCCAGTTGAGCTCAGCCAGAGTTTCAAGGCATGACATACCAACAGATACCACAGCCAGGGAAGGAAGGACAGTGATGTGGTGATAGTTCATTCAACACAAGTGATGGATACATATTTTTAAAACAGAAAGACTCCATGAAGTCTGTACCATAAGGACTAATATTTTTGTTTTTCTCGATTTTTGGCTAGCTGGGACCCATAGGTAAGGATTCCAATATGTTGGCTTTTCATTAGGCTTGCCACAAACTTGAATTTTAGAATAATCAACTCCCTATTTTATGAGTTCTAGACCTTTCATCTTTTCAGCTATGAAGTAAAGGAACTCTCTCTCTTCAGAGGCATTGCTTTCCAGCTGTCCAGTGCCATGTAACAAAGATTTATTGCTAAAAGTTTTTATCCTGTTTTACAGATGTGATTTCTCTCCATTCCTCCTTTCTCTGACTAAAGTGAATGATTATAGTTTAGTATATGATCTTGTTTCTATGACTTTGGCATTTTATTTATTTTATATGTCCTTTAATAAAACAAAACAGAATGAGGAAATTGAATGCCTACATTAAGTGGCAGTCTGAAAGGTCCCAACCAAGATGTACCAAAAAAACGTAGGGACTACTTTCTAAAGTTACATATTTTAATACTATATATCTATTAGAATATATTAATATAGAAGATAAATGTCTTCAGAATCTAATCTGTGAGGAGGAATTACACTAAATCTGGAGAAATCTCTACTTTGTACTTTTGGTGCTAAAATTTTTATAAATGGCCCTCTCCTTCTAACCCACTCTCCCCAAAGGAACCCATCTGTGCACATGCTTCTTAATTCCTTAGAAAACATATTATAAATCCTATGGAAAGTGTTCATATCCTTCCTCTTTAAGACTGGCCAAAAGTGGCCCAGAGCCAAAACACATGATTAACCTGAGGATATCAAAAGGGTGAAGACAGGCCACTTGAGTATAAAGAACTTTTAAATATTACTTTAGTTAGTGAATAGTATTTAGAAATCTGACACTGAAGTCCTGAGGGTAGATTTCCCTCTCTGTACACATACTACATAACTGAAAACCTATTTTAATGACAAAAGTATCACTCTCAGCACATGCAGGTCACACTTTCCTACTGCTTGATATTACCAAAGTGATCAAAATGCCAATATAATTTTAATGATTTTAGTATACTAAAAATAATAAACTAAAATCAAAAGTAATCACTCAGGATCTTATAAAATGTAACATTTACTGCAAATATCTCGTCTAGAAAAAAATGAAGCTGCAAAAAATACACCAGGGCAGATATGGGGAGCATATTCAGTCTGTTTCTGGGGTTCACTTTCTGTTCATTCTTATTTTCTTCCCTGCCCTGATACTATTTTATGTCATCTTAGTGTATCGTATAATCCCAATCAGGCACTTTAAATTCTTTCTGGAACAAGGTAGAGTATATCTAACTAAATTAATTCATTCACCAATTCACTCATTCAATCAATATTTATTTAGTTCCTTCCAAGTGTCCAGTATAATGCTAGGTACTGGGTTTAAACTGATAGTAAACAAAAGTACCTGCCCTCCTGAAGTTTAGAGTTTAGTGTAGACATGAAGGCAGATAAAATCTAATCAAATAATCTCATGATAAATATGTCACTATGAATATTAACTATTAGAAGAAAAAGGTCTTATGAGAATCTATAGCTCAGATCTAATTAGGTTAGGAAAAACTTCTGTGAGGAAATGGCATTTGAGCTGAAACCTGAGGGATGAGTAGAGATTAGCGTGATGAGGAGCATGATGGGAAAATTAGTAGGCAGCATTTCTGGCAAAGAAAACAGCCCCTATGAGGGCTCTAAGACAAGGTGAAGGAAATGAATGGATGCCATTGTGTTGGAGAGAAGGAAGCTAGAGGAGATGGGGTAGGTGAGGAGCCATGTACCTTTAAGCCTTGAAGGCCATGTTAAAGATTTCAGCCATTCCCCTGAGAGAAACAAGAAGCCATTCTAATGCGAAGGATGATATGGAAGCAAGTATTTTATAAACAACACTCTGGCTGCTATGTTAAGGAACTTACTGGAGGGAAAAAAAGTGGCTATGAAGAAGCCATTTGTTCATTCAACAGACAGATAGATTAGATAGATAGATAGATAGATAGATAGATAGATAGATAGATAGATAGAAAGAACGAACACTTACCATGTGCCTGCACTCTGCTGGGCACTATTATAGCAAAAACAATAGGAAAAGCTACATACCAGAAATATATACAATTAATATACCTTTTAGGAGACTATGGTAGTAGGTCAAACAAGAGCTGAGGGTGTCTTGAACACTGATAGTGGCAATGGAGATGGAGAAATTAGATTGATTGAGATGATAAGAAGTTAAAGAAGACTTAGTATTCAGTTACTCAAAAGAAAAAACAAATAACAAACAAAACTATTATATAAGTTCTTTTTTGTTTTGCATAAAGGCTTATAAATTGCCAATTGCTTAAAGTAGAGAATTCCATCCACTTTATTTCAGTTTTTCTTCCATGTTTTCAGGCTTTCTATTTGTTTACTGTTTTCAGTCTCTGATTCTCTAATACAAGTAAAAATTTTAGAATGACATAACTTTAATATTTCAGGCAAACAGTTTCTCAAATCCAGCAACCATCACTAGTAGGTTCATTCTGAGAAGTGAGTATCAATAACTGTAAGGCAATGGGCAGCTAAAACATAACACAATTTTACCTTCTTTAAAGAAAGCAATATTTTACATTCCAACCAAGAACTCAAGAAGAAAGATATCAAGGAAGAGATGCACAGTACACTGTTGGAAGCACTCATCTATAGCATAAGGGAAAAATTAGAGATTAAAAACATAAAACTGGAAATATTTCATAGAATTTAATTTAATTAAAAATAGAGGGAAGCCGGAGTGGCTCGGTCGATGAAGCCCCTGTTTGCTATGTGGGAGGCCCCGGGTTCGCTTCCCGGGGCCTCCTTGTGAGGGCAGGCCGGCCGCGCAGCCTAGTGGGCTGATGCAGCAAGCCCTCACAACAGGAAGCGGGTGTGGCTCAACCGATAGAGCCCCCGTTTACCATGTGTGAGGCCCCGGGTTCGTTTCCCAGGGCCTTCTTGTGAGGGCAGGCCGGCACGCGCGGCGCGAGGGGCTGATGCAGCGGGACCTCACAGCTAGGGGAAGATAAGCAGACACGGAGAAGACGCACAGTGAATGGACGCAGCGAGCACAGGCAGCAAGGGGGGGATAAATAAATAAATAAGTAAATAAATAAAAATAGATAACTAACTCTGTAGTAATAAAAAAGAGAAATATATACCTTAGTTCATTTAATAATCAAGCTCACAGAGTTGTACTTTGATGATATATATTTTTGGGCTTTACAGAGATAGTCAGACGAGATCTTTCAGTAAATCACTGGTAAAGGTGTGGTTGAGGAAATAGTTTTACTGTGTCACTCTTTATTTCCCATGCAAGGCCCCACATGAGAAAGCTCTTTCAGAATTTAGCCCAAATAATGGCTTGCCCTTTCCTAAAGAATAATACTCTTCCTTCTTTTTCAAAATGGATATTATGTAACTAGCCATGTATTACATTTTGCTTTAACTGCAAGGAAACTCAGGGGCAAATTAGGAGCTTCACAATAGGTCTTCATGCCTTTTGTTTTGGTAGACATCTTTTGCTTGTTTTGACTTTTTCTACTTATGTTTTGATATAATTATAAACATGATTATGTTTCCTTCATTTTGATTTTCCTTTCTACCACATCATTTCACTGGAGTGTTTTCTAATTATAGTTTTCTGAAATCCTTTGTGGAAAAAATAGGACATACATAAAATGCACGTTAATGTAGCATGGATGCATTCTTTCCTCATTTACCTTCCTCTTAAAATAGACTTGAAGTTTTTCAACTATTTCCTCAAATAAGTTTTAGAGTAATTCTGATTTACCAAAAGAAAAAATCATGTTGAGATTTTGATTATCACTACTTTAAATATCTTTGCCAAGTGCAACTCATTTCTAACAAAATATAGTAATTTTGTTTTGATTTGTAGGAATTCTCTGCTTCTTTTCTTTTTCCATTTATTTAATTGTCCTTTTACCATGGATCTCCTAGAGGTTTTAACACTCAATTTCACCTTTGGTGTTTCTTATTTTCTGCTTTCTTCTCACTGTCAATTTAATCAGGTCCTTGAGCAACATCAATCACCTACATAGTAGATTAGATAATTTAGGGAGTTTTGAAAATTATTTTTGTGCTCTGAAGTGCTAACTCTTGGTCTTTCACAAGTTCTTTTCATAGCTCTATAATTCTTACTACATCACAATTCAGTCTCTGATGAAGCATCAGTCAATACTTCAAAATTGCATGAGCCACTCAAGTCAGACATTTTTTGTACTTCCTTTTCTTTTGTCATTCTTGATGAAGACAATAGAAGTAGAATGAACTCAAGAGATACATACAAGTGTAATTTGTATTCTCCCAGGCCATGTCAGGATGGGGAAGCAAACTGTCAAATTAGTGGCAATGATAATGGCTAAATCTGCACACAATCACAAGCACTCCAATTTCCTTCATATGCCTCCCAAATAAGCTATGAAGTTCCTAGAGGTTTCTCATTGGTCTTCATTCATACATTTCTCCAAGCTCCAAATGGAGCCTTCCTTCTCTCCTTGCTCCTGATAATGATCATTTGCATTTTCAGGCTGTGTGAAGGACATTTTGGCAACAACATGTATAAGCTGTTAAAAAAGCAAGGACCACATACCTAATCCTTCTTGGTATTGGCAGCCCAACTGCCTAGGTTATTCGTGCACTGTTCCAATGCCTAATGTTTCCCATCTATAATCACTCCTCAGTATTGTGTTCCAATGTAATTCAAAGGCACTTTATTGAAGTGAGCCAAGAATATCCTCCCCTCCCACTTGTGCCACACTCTTGTGCATTAGTCAGAAAATATAAATGCATTATTTCCATGAAGTCTAACAGGGAAAGATCTTAGTGTTGCCTCTTTTTTAGGTACCAGTCCTCCCTCCTAGAACTCTGGCACAAATTCCTACAGTGGGAAAGTTAATAACAGCCCATCTGAGCAGCACATGGCTGCTAATTGAGTAAGCACCTACTTATCTTATGACCATCTACTGCCATGGTAAAAATCTATAGACCTGCAATTTGTCCTCTCTTAGGGTGAATTGCTCCTATGAAGATACATGGAGCAGTAAAGAATCCTCATAAGCAGCATACCAGAACATGCCAGATGAGTGTGACTTTGCAGTGTTATGACTGATTCCCTCACTCTGAGACTCCTCCCTCCTACTGGAAATCAAAAGAAACAAATCTCATTTCACCCTGACAATGACAATTATAAAAAAAATTATTAAACCATCTGCAACCAGATACAGTGTTTTATAGATAGTAGGTACTGAAGAAATGTTATCAAAGCAACATCTATGAAAGGGAAACAGAGAAAAAGATTTAAAGTTTAAGTTCTTGTCTACATTGCTAATTGTTGCATAACAAGCCACCCCAAAATATAGTCGCTTAAAACAGCAACAATTTATTATTTCTCATGATTCTTGGAGTTAGCGGTGTGGTTCTTCTTCTGATCTGGCATAGGCTCGCTCATGTAGTTGCATTCACCTGGTAGGTCAGCTGGGGATAGAGCTCACCTGGGACTGCTGGGCCTTGAACAGGCTGGGCTCTCATCTTCCAGGAGGCTAGACCAGGTTTCTTCCCATGGTGACACTAGCATTCCAAGAGGGCAAGCTCCAATGTGCAAATACTTATCAAGTCTCTAGTTGCATTACATTTGCTATGTCCTATAGGCGAAAGCAATTCACATCCCAAGTCAGCATCAAGGTGATTCATTGCAGGCCATTAATTTAACAATCTACCCCAGGAGCTTCCTAACATGTCTGCTACTTACTCTTTTTCCACCCCCTCTAATACTTGAATCAGTTACTCTTTAACAAAGTTTCCTTCCTATCTGTTCTGCACTTCATCTTTTTAAGAGCTAACATATCCTTTATGAGTTTCTAAGCTCATACCAGTCCAACATATCAGTGAATGAATGCCTGTGTAGGATTCAAAATTATTTCAAAATGTAAAATGTACCATATGCCACAGCAAATGCTCACTCCTAAATTCTTAAAGCTCTCATGGCAGAAAAAAAAATCCTTAGAATTTAAGTGTAAAAAGCCTTTAAATATATCAAGGCCAATTAGTTCCCCTACCAGGAAGAAATGCATCATTTCACTATTGATGTCTCACACTCAGGGTCTTGAGGCATTTTGCATCTCTAATAAATACTGAATGCATTATCATACAAAGTACCCAAAATGCCCAAAACTTAAAGATAGAAATAGAACTGTTATCTTTGATTTCTACACCAAGAAGTTCTATGAGAAAAACAAGATGTTGAAAAATGTCATTCTGTGAAAGAGTATATAGTATGACCAAAGTGACAAAAATCACCAAAGAAAAGGTAAAGTTGAAAGAAATGCATTGCACTTGTATTATTTTATAAGTTGTTACTATTTTTAGAAGTCCCATGACAAAATAATTTAAAGATGAGTTGAATTGGTTAAAAAAAAAAAGAACTTTTAAAAACATGTGCATACCTCCTGTGATTAGTTTTAATAAACTATTTTGATCCCATTGGCTTTTTTAAAGCACCAAATCAAATTCAGCACAGGATTGTAAGGTTTGGTGAAAATGAATGTGTTTTGGAAAGGGAGTGTGCACACCCTGAATCAGGTAAGGTAGGTCTCGTTGGACTGGTGAGATTTGTGCTATGACAGGACTAGCACACATAACTATGAAAAAAAGTCAAATCAGCCCTCCTGGCTGCAATTATGATGTCAAACAAGATGTTGTTTTGTGAATAGGTGGCAAAATGCTTTGGAGATTTTCTACCAGGGGAAACAAAATGTGGAACTTATGCACAGAAGATTTTTTTGTTGTTGTTGTTAAATTAGGCCAACAGCAGAGTTATTTTTAGATTACTTACTTCACTTTCTCTTCTTAATGGGCTGGTATACAAAATAGGACAGAAAATGCACCATATGCCACAGCAAATGCTCAAATCCTAAATTCTTAACGCTCGCATGGAAATAAAAGAGATCTCTATCTTAATATATGAGATTTCCATTCAGATGAAACTAACACTATAACTTCTGACAGATGTTTACTGGTTAACAACAAATAAAGTACATACACTTTGTTTTTAAAAATGTAATAGGGAATTTTTCCTTTAAACATTTTTAACAAAAATAAGTTGTAAGAGAAGAGCTAAAGCAGGAATGAATGCACTGACTTACATGTATGACTAAAAGCTAATATTTAAAGCATACATTTTCAAATTCTACAGTGATTTAAACATAATTCTTGGTTTCCTAAAGTTATAAAATTTAGATGGCTCACCTAGTTGCCCTTGCATAAAAATCAATCTAAAGTCTCTTCAAGCAGTCTTAAGTTTGTAGAAAGATAAACTTTTAAAATTTACTCTTGTTTAACACACTACATTCTTATTTTGATTACAATTATTCTCCAGGTAATTATTTCACTGTTCTGATTTATATGACTGCATCATGGTATAAAGATGAGACAAAATACATAACATTACAGGCATATATATATATATATACGTTAATAATACATCATCTCTGGAAAAATATATACACTTATTCACTGATTAAAAAAGAAATGTTCTCCACACTTATCAGTGACATATATAATTCAAACTATATTGTGAAATACAAAAATCATTTTAAAACAGATCAATAAATTTAACAAATATCATTATATAGCAAACATAGACCCTGTTCTTTGTAATGACATTCTTTTATTGAAGCAAATGAACTTGCAGCACAACGAAGTATTTGACACCTCTTTGGTGTTTTTTGGAACCTCTAATCCACTGAAAACAGTTTACAGTTAGGATGATGAAGACAAAGTGCTTATTCCCTCCAAAAAATGCCAAATAAAATACCAAATGTTTTAGTATTCTCTTGCATTATTTCCATTAAATTATAATTTTATGAATATTGAACATGTTAAATGTGTAGGTCTAATTGTTTCCCCAAGAACAGAAGAGACAAAAATATTGCCAGATAAGTTTATCATTCTATGTAACCCAGTTTAAATAGATTAAATATAGCAATTAAATAAATTACTTATTTTGTAACTAATATAGGCATTTAGGAATGTAGAAATTATTTTCTGAAAGCACTGGTCTGCTGATATATTGCAATTTGCCAACAAAACATTTTAACTTATTACCTCAATAGACAAATTTTTCATGCAAAACTAGAAAATAACTAAAAAATACTATTATTATTTAATATTGCTAAATTAATAGCACTAATGAAATTCTGTGTATAAAGGTTTACCTTAAACATATGTTCTAATTCTTACATCTAAACATACACTTACATAATCTGCATTTTGAAACAAAAAACACCTTAATCCTAAAATATAACCTCTAAGAATGATCAGGTCTAATGGCTGGAAGGATAATATTATGCGGAATCCAAAAAAAGAATTCTTAAAAACTTTTTAAAAATTCATAATACCTTGCCAAAATAAGTAACAAAATCAAAAGGTGAATCAGTAAAAACGTAAACAACTGCTTTTAGAGGTAAGTGGGGAGAAGGGATAGGCAAGGTTTATATACATGGAGAACATCACCATACTTTGTGCCAGGCACTGGGCTTGATACTGAAATAACTTCATGTCTAAATTGTCGTTAAGCAATACTTTATAAAGTCAGGTCAATTAATTCTAAAGACAGCAACCTTGATGATAACAAACAAAAGAGAGGCTATGTCCCAAAAATAAACATTGTAGTGCTAGACTTTAATTGAAAATTCAACATGGCTCATACTTAATTTTTTTTTAGTTAAGTAAACAATAAATGTGACAAATATGTGGAAAGAATTTAAAGTATTCTTGCTAGGTTAAGTGACTGTGTCTAAGGAGTTTAGTTGTATTTTTATCTTTCTTTAGTTGCTTAAAATCAGATTTAAATTACTTAGCAGTAATCTCAAACAAATATTTACTTTAGAATTTTACTAAAGTTTACCTCTAAGTAAGTACAATGGAATCCCAAGCTTCTTCATTTTTTAATAGATATTTCTAAGGCTGGGCTAGAGGCTGAAAACAACCATTACAGAATATGTGTATTGGTTTAAATTCATCTATTATTCCCAGTGGAAATGAAGCACTTCCCATGACACAGTACTGTGTAAGAATAGTTACTACCCACACACTGTAATCACTTTTTGAGCATGTGCTTTTTATTACAGGATCACTAACTTATGCTCCCAACACCAACAAACTAAAGAATATGTACCATTGCCAAACCTTTCTTCCACTGTGCACATATCTCTCAGTAAATAATTATTTCCAGACAAATGGGAAAGGGAATTATGCTCATTTGACTGAACTATCTAATGTACTTTCCTAGTGCTGAAGGGGAGGGGAGATACATGAGTGTGAAAGTATGTTCAAAATGCTCTTCCTTTATGCCACAGACCTAATAGGGAAAAGTCCAATATTTTTCAACCTAATCTGCCCAATGTGTACATGTAAAAGGATACTCTATAGTACATACCAAACAATGTATTACAAAACCATGGCTGTCTTCTATGAAGAGCTCACATCATAGAATAAAATGGTCTGGGCTATAAGATATAAAGGAGAAGATTCCAATCCAATAGAAACTGGTAATTAATTACCCTTATTATAAAAATAGAAGATTATTCCATTTAGAACCAGGAAAACTTGCATCATAAATTAAAATCATAGCCAAATTAAGAGTAAAATCCCCAAGTTAGTTGTAGGCCCAGGAAGAGGTCCTCAGAACAGGAGAACAGCAAACCTGGAAAAGAAATTACCTATGACATTGAATTAAGTAACAAAGGAATCATTTTATGCAAACCCACTACCAGAATACATGTAAAATACTAACAAGAGTCACAAATGACACCTGAAAAAGAGGAATATTTTAAATTTATTATGTAAGACTGCTTACAAATTTATTTGCCCAGAAAAATAAGACTTTATTGTATTGATGAATTTATTAATCTAAAAACATCATATTTAAAGTAAATCAATAAGGCCTTAGGCTTTTGATAAATAATAAAAAAAGAAAATGCAGTAAAATTTAGACAATCAAAATAAAATGGGTAACATCTAGTTCTGCCACATCTAATAGCTTCAGAGAACTTCATGAATAAACAATTGTAATTTCACTTTGAATACCACAAACAAAATTCAAAACTAACTTTTAAGTTTCAGGTTTCAAGTTTCCAAGGATAGACAGTTCAGACAGAGACAATATTTGACTTCTGAGTACATCCAGGAAGTCAGATTTTCCTCTGAAGAATATTCCTGGATCAACTGTTTGTAACTTACCTGCCTGACCAAAAGGGATAAGAAATGAGAACACGTACATTCGTTTCTGGTAAAACGCATATTTGCCTTTCTTCTCGCTACTCAGAATTCACAGTCAGGTATGAATATTTTCCCTTAGCAGAAACAGGCTACCCCATCCTAAACTTTCACACTCTATTTTTAAAGAAGAAAATCATACAGGAAAAAGTCAACAAACAAATAAAAGCACTCTTGCATGAAAAGCAAGAGGAGGGCAGAAAAAAGGAGAGTCTTAACATCTATAGGTATCATTGGCATCCACTCTAACCCAGCTACTGTGTGCAGGTCTTTATAAATGTTATTTTTAATTCATACAAAAATACCACAAGATAGGTATTTTCATCCTTAGTTTAAAGATGAGAAAGTTAGATTGAGAGATAAAATAACTTGCCAAAGATCATGTGGCTGAGCCTAGGATTTGCTCCCCATCTATCTGATGCCAAGTACTCTGCTTTCCATGATGTCTAGCCCACATCTCAGTTAATAAATATCACTGCTTGGGCCTCCACTGTGCGTACTAATGCTGCAAAGGACTACAAAAGAAACAGAAGACATCACACTTGCTCCCCAGGCGGTTAACATGCAAGAGGCATTCTGAAGATTCAAATTCCTGATCCTGAGAAGCTGGGTGGTATATAAAGAGGAAAGAAGGGAGATAATTACGCTCAAGTCTGGGCTTTGCTAACTAGCCATAAAACCTTGAGTAAACAATAATTTCTATTATTTAGTTTCCTCATCTGCAGAAAGCATATAATATCTGCCTGAATTATCTTACAGAATTATTTCAAAGATCCAATTAGATAATACGAGAAATAGCTTTATTAACTATAAAATGTTTTGTGAAAAAGGGCTATATTAACTATAAAATGTTTTGCAAATATGAAATGTTAATATTGCTCTTCAAGTGTCCATAGTTCAGCCATTACAATACTGTGGGTAGATAACTGAATTCAGCAGTGAAAGGGTTAGCTGACTCGCTTTTGTTTCCCCTCCTGTTTGTTTTCCTCTTTTTGGTTTATTAAGTGAATGTGTGTTCCAGGGATGAGGGATTAACCAACTGGTAACAGTCCTTGCTCCTTAAACTGCCTATAGAATCCCACTAGCCATGTTCTGAGGAGTGGGGTCTATGACCAAACCACTTTCTTCTTCTACAACCGCCCCAGACAGTTTAATTCAAGCAGGCTGCCTTCCTGCTGGCCAAAAGGTGACATGGCTCTATTTCCCTCTCCTTCTTCCTTTTTGCCTTTTCTCCTACCTTCTTCATCAGCTTCTTATAAAGTTAGAACCTCAGTCTCATGTGTCTAGCCCAACCCAAACCCAAAACTGCATCCCAAACCCCAAAGTCCTTCTCTTTCTAACTTCTGTGGGTAATGTGAAATGTTACATTTCCTCAGGTGATCCAGGAGAGAAACTGAAGGCACAAGGTTTGGGAACCATATGATTAAGAGATCTCTTAGTAGACCAAGAATTTGCAAAAAAAAATAGAGACAGCCTCTGGCTGACTGGGAAGAAGCTCAGGAACTTGGTTAGCATCACCTACAAGTATGTAAAATTAATTAATTAATTTTTTCTGACTTAAATACTAGTATTACAACATAATTTTCTATCACCTCTCTCATTACAAATTAATCAATATATAGAACATTTTTTTTCCTATAGGAAACATGTGCTTCCAATTCCAAACAGTCAGATGACAATCTTTCAAATGCTATCTAAACTTCAAATAAGTTTGATTGAAAAATACTGTAATTTATCATATAATTCCCAAATACTAATTTTATATTGTGTGATTTTAAGGTAGTCACTATGAAAATGGGTAAACTGAACTCAAAGAAGCAAAAAAAATAATCAAATAACTTTATTTTTACTAAATATCACAGGAGAAATCACACATACACACCAATTGCTACAAATTGGCATTAAAGACACATACAACCACAAGTATTTCTATCTTTCTAAATGCCTCTCTCTCCCCTCTCTTCCCTTCTCTGTCTCTGCCTTATTTTAAAACAAGTTAATAGTATTCTCTCTTTTCTATAATTTATAAGTTGTCTTCTAGAAGTGAATTTGTAGACTTCTGCTCTTTTAGATTAGTAATAGAAACTTGAAATGTTTACGGATCAATAAAGACATTGGAAGTAGGTGAAAATTTTCTTACAATTTTAGAGGTTATGAATTTATTCTTACAGGGAGTAGTTATATCTTTTATGTTCTAAATCACAATTTTATTTCTGATGACCACTGAAATTTGGGTTCTATTTCAATTTCTCTATTTATCTGGAAAAAAAAAGCATAGGCCATATAATGTTTTACTATGCTGTTTCTAAAAGTATAGTCTGTATATCATTTGTTTGAATCGCCAAGGATATGTTCTAAAAATGTAGATTTCTAGTCCTTCTCCTGAGCTGCTATTAATCAGAATATCTAGGTAAGATGTGCAAGTTTGCACTTTAACAGTTTCTCCCAAGTGATTCTTATAAACAATAAAATTTGAGAACTACTGTTCTAGAAGGTAAAATAATTTATATATGTATATTTTTATCAATAACCATTTATTATAATTTAGCCATATTATCACTGTGAATTTTCCAGTTATTAAGTTGTATTTAAGATATTTAGTCAAAAGCATAACCTATAATATTTTATAAACTTACTATGTTAACACTATATCAGATCTCTTTGTTCAAATAAATATTTTTATTTTCTAGCAATAAAAGGTATTTCTTCAACTAAATTTATACTTAACTCGGTTTGTCTAATTTACTTAGGCATTTTACAAAAGAGACTCCAACTCCCACATCAAAAAACCCACTAAATTTACTTTAACTTTTTATACTACCATACTGACATTTACATTAATTAAGAAATAGAAATGATTGTGTTCTTGAAAAAATGTGATTAAAAAGAGGATTATCAAATGTACATATTAATAGTTTTTTCAATTAAATATTTCTTAAATTTGTATTGCCTAAGCCATCAAACAGCATTTTTACCTCTAGTTGTATTTTTTTATCCTCTATTAACATTTTCAAAAAAATAAGAAGAGAACTTCACTCTGAAGAAGACCATAATAGTTCATTAGCTATGCACATCTCAGCAGCCTCCATACCTGACTGCATTAGGCCTTTTGCACTTTTCATTTTTTAGGTCACACAAATACTGTAAGTAATGTAATGAAACCACAGCCTTGTCTGTATTTTCTCATACAGCCATGCTCTGACTCATAAATATTTCATTTCTTGTTGTCTTAATTCTAAAAGAGGTTAGCCTGTATTTTTCATAAATGCTTTATTTTAAAACCCCCCTCTTCTGAAAATCACTCTGACCACGACTTTGGTAAAGTGCAATGTACAACAAAACACCATACAAAAAGACTTACATTCAACACAATGGCCAATGACATTAAAATCTGAAAGACTTAGAAATATAAAATTTAATTAATTCTGAACAAAGTTATTTCACAAGGAAATGTAATGTTATATGATAGGAGTGTGTCTTCTGAGACTTAAAATGATAAAGAATAGAGTTCACATAGAGCCTTTAGATCAAAGAAAACAAGGACAAGTCAAGGTTAGTTCAGAGAGTTAGTTTGGGGAGATGGGTATTGTGGCTTAGATGGGAAACAAAAATCACAAATTATTATAAAGATGTTTAAGAGTGGAAGGAAAAAAGACAAAAATTCCAAGAAAGAAACAGAAATGATGTTGTTCAATTTAACAACTCTTTCACATAAAAAAGTAATAAATGCTACCTCTAAAATCAGGCCTCCTGTCAAAAGAGAGTTGTGTATATTGGGATTAAAAAAAAAAAGTCAGTCTGCAGAGACTTATGTATTTGCCCATAGCAAGGAAGAGAAATCATCAAGGAAAAGAACTTTATTATTCCTTATTCTTAGCCTTTTGATCCACTTTCCCTATCTCCTCCAGCTGAGACTGTGCAATCTACAAAGTTTACATCAAATATAAGAACAGAATATTCTTGGAGACAAACTCTGCAAGATTATTTTTAGTTATCTTTAAAAATATAAATAAATAAATATCAGAATGCTTAAGCAAAGAATCCTAGCTAGAGGGCTACCAGAAGTAAACATATTAGGAGAGCCACCTTACCCAAAGGCACAGAAGCATTTCTTGTTAAATAGCCCTTTTGCCTAATTGAGAGAGAGCCTTGGTGTAATCAGCTTTCAAATTTACCATTCCAGCATTATACTTTGCTCATCTAATCTTAGGTCTCTGGCCTACCCATACTTAACTTACCAAGGAGTATATAAAATGCTCTGGACTGTGCCAAACCTTGGTCTCATGCATAAAGCTACTTTGAGTAGCTTCTGCTGGTTGTGATGCTTTGTGATTCTTCTACCTGCCTGGGGACCTTTCTAACTTTTTTGTTTTGCCCTGACCTCTGGAGAAATGATGTGACTTTTATTCTTGGTTCACTACCTAGATCTCTGATGACTCTGGTGGTACTGTACTTTATTATCCAGAGTTACATAATACTCCTAATAATGCCCAAAGCGAAGCATCTAATAAATTATTGGCTTACTGATCATTTCTTTTCTCTGAATACTTAAGAAACAATAAGGAGACTACTTTGGACTTATTTTCTGTGAAAAGGGAAGAACTATTTCATTAAAGAGCTTGTGACAGAGTTCTTGGAAGTTCACGTCTAAGTTCATAATTCCAAGTATAATATATACCAGTGTTGGCAAAATATGGTTCATAGTCTAAAACTGGTCCAGTGTCTGATTTTTGATGGCCTACCTGCATGGTAGGAATGTTTGTTTGTTTTTTACATTTTTAATGGTTGAATAAAAACCAAAAGAATGATATTTTGTAAAATGTGTAAATTTTATGAAATTCAAATTTCAGGGTCCATAAAGTTTACTAGAATGCAGCCACACTCATTGTTTAGGTATTGTCTATAGCTGCTTTCACATTATAATTGTACAGTTGAATAGTTGTGACAGAGAACTATGGCCTGAAATGTTTAAGTTACCTAGCCCTTTATAGAAAATGTTTGCTGAACTCTGCTATATATGATGGCGTGGCATGAAACTCTACAATTAAAAATGGCTTGGGATAATCTTTTCTATTGAAATTATAAATTATTGAAAGTGAAATTATTACCCTCTAACCTCAGAAGATACTAGTGAAGAAAAAAATGAGAAAATATCCAAAGAAACACAGGAGCTACACAGGGATCATTTTACCTAAAAAGTGATATATATGGCAAGGAATAATACAGAAACATGGCACAAAGCTGCAAGAATAAATGCTCAAAATAGCTTGAAGCAGACAAAAATGTATATATCAAGACACTTCAGAATCCTATTTAGGTAGGGGGAATTTTAATGAGGGTATCAGCCCCCCATTTGGTAACAACGGTATATTATCACCAGACACCTGAGATGAAACAGAACTCCTAAAATCCTAGGTGGCTTTTACCCTCTCTACCAAAAAGGAAAATGTTCAAGGGGAATGGAAATTTAAGTATGATTAATAAGAAACCAGAGCTTAATAATTACTTAGAGGAAAATGAGTTACTTTAAATAAGTTTAGGTAAACAGGACCCATGAGTTATATTTTCCATGTATTAAAAAAATCTTATATTATCATTGATATATAGTTGATAACCTTGCAAGCGTTACAAACAAAACAAGAGCAGACATAATACATAAGAGGGGCAAATATTCTTTTATTTTTTTAAGGTAAAAGGATTATAGAAAATAAAGATCAGTGAGTTTGACACTATTCCCCAGAAGAATTCTAGAACAGGTTATTAAGCAGATGGCTTGTGAGTACTTAAAAACAAAAAATCCTGCCATGGATTTGTTAAAAATAAGCCACGCCAAACCTTGCTTCCTTTTCTGACATTGTTACTAGATGAGTAGATCAGAGAAATGCCTTAGCTGTACAATATCTGGACCAAGAAAAGTATGGAGAACGTCTCTCGTGGCCAACTTGGGGTAAGTCCACGTACTAGTTGTGTAACATTGGTTAAGTTTCTTAACATCTGGGATGAGAGACAAATTCCCATGGGTCTCTTGCATTTCTGCATGTCTTGTAAGCAGAGGCTCTGGTAGCTTTTGTTCTGGACTGCTTTTGCATGGATGTTGGTATGGAAAACATCCTTGGAAGGAAGAGGTAGTGTCTCTTTCTGGAACAAAGAGCAGGTTTGTCTACAGCCCATTATAAAAGATTGGGTTCCTAAACTTTGGACTCCTTAGCTGTGACACAACCCCTGAGTGTGCAGTACCAATCTGAGCCACTCTATGGAACTTCTGTGAGGTTTGCAGGTCAAGGAGAACCAAATCAAAACATGAAGCTTATGCTGCTTGCTGTGCTGTGAGTAATAAAGCCCTTTGTCTCTGTCCCAGGAGTCCTGTGTCTTCTATAATCACTCACGAAACAGTGACAGGCAAATAAAGTAAAATCTCAGCCCTTCCTAACTCTTGACATTCTGTGTTTGTCATTCATAATATGGGAAAAATAATATTACCTTCTTATAATAGTGTTATGAGGATTAAATGAAATAATATATACAAAGTGCTTAGAAAAGCAACTACTTAAACAAACTGCTCAATAAATATTAGCTATTATTTTAATGATAATTATGATTATTTTTAAACATATATTAGAAGCTAAACAATCACAACCAAAAGATTAATGACAATTTAAGGGGTCCACTTTCACTAGATATAGAAGGGGCTCTATCCGTAATCCTGCTCTGTTTGATATTTTCATAAATAATTGATTATAGATATAAAATGTGTTAATCTAAATTATGGTTGCCACAACTGTTAACATATATAACAGAATCAGGATTTTAAAAAAAAAAACCTTATGCTGAATAACTGAATTAAAATAACACAAATTTAAAAGAGATAATGGCCTGTTTTTAAAATATTCAAAGTACATATTAGTTACAATTTATATTAAAAATGCAGTTCTATTAACAATGTAACATGACTACAAAAAATAAATTTTCTACTAGGTTAGAGAAAAATGGTGATAAATTTTCAGTGTGTTTCTGTGTTGGTCAGAACACCATGGTATGGTATTTAGCTATGGGTACAATATTTTAAAGGAAAACATTAGCAAACAGACACATACCCAGAGAGTGATCAGAATGGTGAAGAGAGAAATAAATCCATATAGTATATCAAAAATAAGTGAAGAAACTTGACTTCTTTTGCCTCAGAAAGAAAAGATTTATTGGGATGAAATCTTTCCAGACATCTGAAAAGTTATTTAAATGAAATATTCTGTGTAAATCCAAAGTTATAGATCTAGAAATAATGGCTAGTTAATTGATTCCAATTCAGTATAAGGAAGAATTTTCTACTGACTAAATTTTTTCAGATGTGGATATTATGATAACTAGTTCATCATTCA
>JAQZBX010008392.1:0-48181 GCA_029593785.1 Cabassous unicinctus
ATAAGAAGTAATAAAGAAGAAACAAAGAATAAGTGTTCTATTAATTCATATTCTTTTAGCTATTAAAATACTGGTGGGTAAGTCAGTCAGAATCATTAAGGACCTTATTTTTAGTTATTATTCATTTAAAATGTACTTACCCTCACACTAAAAGAAACAGAATATGGATAAGTTAGAAATATGTATATTTATGGCCATGAACATTAAACATGCAGGGGCTGTGAATCATTTTGTATTATGAAGAATAAACAATGATTTTTTTTAACATAAACAGTAGTAGAGATATATAAAATCAAATTCTGTCCTTACAAACATTTTTAAATTGGTCATAAATATTATACTATTTAATAAGAATGAATTGTAATCTTTATTTTTCCCTTTAATAAGATATATGGAATAGTTTCCTTTATTTTGGGGATTATTTTATGTCACCTCTTTCCTAAATCCAACAACCAACATTTACTGTTATCTTTTCACCACCCACCATCATGAAGAGGGAATGATCATAATGTTTAAAAGCAGGAGTTAAGGGAAGAGTGTGGGGTGGAAAATGTAAAGTACATTCTTAATATTTACTAAATTCAAATAAGATTAAAGAAAAGTACATACTAATAGGATGCATCAACCTGTCACTGCCAACAGAATTGCCAACCACAATCTTTCATCAAACTAAGATCATCTGAATTTAACTCTAATTCTGTGTCACCTTTTCTTCCCTGCTAAATAATTGGTATTAATCTTATTGGAAAGATGCAGTGTTCTAGGGTGGAAGAATGAGTAGTGTAATAGACATGAAAACTGTTATAAAATATTTGGAGTATTTCAGATGTACAATACATAAGATCATACATTATTCATTGTAATAGAGTAAATATAATGAATTATTTTAATAGATGTAGAGAAAATGTCAAAGGGGGTATAATAAAGAAAAATAAAAATAAATAATTTGATGAATAGGGTGGGCAAAAACCTTAGCTCATATATTTTAGAACTTTGATAGCTATAGTAACCAGGTTATGTGTCTATGGAAATTTATACACAAGATGATAATTGAGAAACTTTGTGTATTATGAAGTAGGAAAAAAAAGCTGCCCTTTAGACAATGCTTATTAAAATTTTCAAATGACACAGCAGCTCTAAACTGCATTTTTTGGAGAGTGCAATCAGGCCAAATAAATTACACAGGTTGATGAGAAAGTTAGCGATTGTTCAATATTACTATGATAATTTTTTATTGTTCAAATTTTGATAGCTGCATAGAGGCTGAAATTGTGTTAGTCATGTGACACAATGTATGGACAGCAGCACTAGTGCACAAATTAGCATTTGTTATTTGGTGAATTTGGAGTTATCAAGAGATTTGGAAAGGTATTGCTAAGGGCAGTAGAAAATATCCAGCCAATCACACACTTTAACAGAATATATTTGGACAATATTATAATGACAGGTTCAAAATGAAACAAAACTGGTGCAATAAAACAAAATGAAAAAGACAATGATTGATGATCAATAAAGTAAAATGATATACACTGGAATAATTTTATGGTTAAATAATTGATTGTGAGATTACCATGCACACATTATAGGTGCAATATTGAAATACTTGATATTGATGATGTTTTATTCCTTTCTCCAATATTTTGTAGATTATGAATGCAATAATGACAAATCTCACAGTTGTGACTGAATTTATCCTTATGGGATTTCATTCCAATCACAGTATGTATATTTTGCAATCACTTCTTCTCATTCATTTACTTGTGGACCACAACTATGGTCCACAAGTAAATGGACTAGAACCTTCACAAACCCATGTACTTCTTCCTGAAGAATTTATCCTTCTTGGATCTTTGCCTCATTTCAATTACAATTCCCCAATCCATTGTCACGTCCTTGAGCCACAACAACTCCATCTCTTTCTTTGGCTATGTCACCCAAGTCCTTTTTTTTTTTTTTGGCAATTAAAGAGCTGTTCCTCCTCACAGTGATGTCCTTTGACTGCTATGCTGCCATCTGCCATTCCCTGCACAACGAAGTCATCATGAACATGGACATGTGCATGCAGATGGTGTCTGTGTCTTGTCTGGGTGGGGGTCTGATTGCTGTAATGCACATAGCTGGTACCTTCTCTTTCTCCTTCTGTTGGTCCACCAATTCTTCTGTGACATCCCCCAGTTATTAATTATTTTTGGTTCAGAAAATTTAATGGGAGAAATTGTTTCCATTCTCATTACTGTGGTTTTAGAGTTCTGCTGTTTCATTTCATTGTTATTTCCTATGTCTACATCTTCTCTTCTGTCAAGATGTTTCCATCAACAGAAGGTCAGTCAAAAGCCTATTCCACTTGCCTTCCACACTTGGTGGTCATTGTATTATTTCTGTCCAGTGCCTTCACTGTTTATCTAAAGCCAACTTCAGTGTCTGCTTCTATTTCTGACCTTGGAATATTTGTGTTCTACACTCTGGTACCCCAGCCTCGAACCCCTTTATATACAGTCTAAGAAACAAGGCCATGAAGGTGGCTCTGGGCATGTTATTGGGAGGAAATCTCATCAAAAAGTAAATATATTTCTTTTTATTTCAATAGCAAACATAATCTATAATTATTCATTTATTCATTTTTGCTCTAACTTTTACAAGTAAATATATTAAAAAATAAATGTGTAGCTCCTATATTAGGAATTTTCATTGGGCAAAAATGTCATACTTTTCTATTATTATGCAAGCCTCTGGAATTCCTAAAATTATATGAACACTTGGCAGTCCCATTAATAAGTGGCATTCACAAGCAAAATTCTAGCTATTTTTAATATGACATAGGAAACGTGTTTGGAAATCATTTCCACTCATTATCAACTGTACCAAAACATATATAAAAGAAACTATTCCCAAATCTACTGTTTTATAATTACCCATCATTTCAAATAACTACAATATTTTCAAGTCCTTTGACATATTAATATTATTCATTTTCTGTGTTAGATTGCTTATTTAAACACACTAAGCAACATGACAGTTCAAAATTTAATGTAATTATACCCACCAAATTTTAATTATAGGAAGCTATCTTTCATTCTGTGTACTCACTTAGGGTTTTCAGTTAAATGAAAAATGGGAAATGCATGTTGAAATTTTTTTCTAAAGTGAGATATCAGAATCCCAAGAGAATAAAGGAGCTGTGACTCAAGTCTACTAGTGAAAAATATTAATTTGTGCAATCTTTTATTTTTTGTCAAAATAAGACTGTACACCATTGAAGCACTTTTGACAAATAAAAATATATAACTATAAAATTAAAAGCTCACATTTTATTTTCTTAATATAACTATTATTATATAAATTTATTTTCATTATGTCTATTTTTGAGGATTCTCCTTTGTCTTCAAAAATCTCTTTTAATGGTTGATGATAGCTGTTCTATAAGATATCTCACAGATTCCACATTCTTTCTTCATCTATTATATATGCATTGCATTATTTTAATGTATAAAATATTAGGTTGAAATAAAAATAAAATTGAGGTAAAATATGTATTATCCTGAAACATGGGTACTATAAATTTCAAAGTTCTCAAATAATGTTTATTAGATGTTATGAAATGTAGAGCTTTCAGTATGTGATGCCTTGTTTATCCAGTAAATCTCTGGGAGTACATAATTATTTCTGGAGAACATCTTATAGGTTTTAGAATATATTAGTTTCACACAAATATTTCTTAAAAAATAATGTATGTATGATTTCTGTGAGGATTGAGTCTATTCAAATTTTGTAAGTTATATTCCAATATGTTCTTAATGGAGTATATATTTTTTTACATTGTGATATAACATAAAATTGTTTTGTCATTTCTTCATCTGAGGAACATGGTTATTTTCTGTTCTTTATTATTTTTAGTGTAAATCATCTTTTTATATATCTTATTAATTTATCTATTGTGTCATAAAATTTATGGTTAACTTGCATGTGCTTTTATGTGATTTAAGAAAAATTGCTGAAAGACTGAAATCTTCTACATGTAAATATTGTCTGTGTTTAGTTTCCCTTTATTTGTGGTTTTGTTATTGTTTAATTAACACAACTTTTAATAATTATGGAAGTAAATCTGTCAAATTATTTCTTTGTGTTTTTGACTACTTCAAGTTGTTGATGTTATGAATTCATTACATTCAATACACCTTCTTTACTTTTTTTCATTTAATACAAATGGATGTGTATATGTAGACTCAGTTCAAAATTGTATAGAGCTTGTTTTTGCTTAATTCTTAAAGGAAAACAGGAAATAAATATCTGAATGTTAAAAAACATTTATCAAACAACTTTCTTCTTGTAATATTGACTAATATAAACCAAAAAATCCAACTTTTTAAATATGTTGAGTAAAATATTGTGTTTTATTATGTAATATCATACATATATCACAGAGGACATATCAGCCAAATTTGGCATTAGCCTAAATCATTTGACACTCTATTCTTAGTTTCCTCCATTAACAATTTCCTAAACAGAGAATGTCAAGTCTCAGCACACTCTCTTCATAGGGGTTGTACCTAACTATGCAGCCTGTATTTTTTCTTTTGCAAATCAGGTGATAATGTACATGCTCTATCAGCCTTTTAAGATGGGCTTTGCAAGTACTATGTAAATAATGCATGTGCTGTTAATGGGCCATCAATCAATGCTAATGATCATTGGTCAAATAATATTTGTTGAATATATTTATGCTTTTTACTGAATAGACATGCAGATTTCTTCATGGAACCCTCTGTGTGATATTAACTCTTTCCCTCAGAAATGTTTCTCTTATAACAAGCAAAAAGCAAATGATCAAATGCACATGGGAAACTTTTCAGCACCGAACATAGCCCCCAGTTAATCAGAGAAGCATACTATCATGTGCTACCAGGGAATTCCTTGGCAAAAGCCCAATTTTCTCTTTCTGAGACTAGAAAAACATCTCCTATCTTGTCTTTAATTGCTATGCAGTAAAGAAAAAAAAGTGTAAGCAATTTTCCCTCTGTGATGGCTTAAGGCAGTATGAACACTAGAAAGACATGCTTTTAAAGTTCATCCATTCCTGTGAGTGGGGACCCATTGTAATCAGGGCCTTTAGATGAAGCTATGTCATTTAATGTGTGACCCACCTCATTCAGGACAAGTCTTTCAGTCTTAATCCTCTTACTGGAGTCCTTTAAAACAGAGTGAATACAGAGAGAGAGATTGAAAGAGAGAGAAAACCATGGGGGCAAGAAGCTGAAATCAATGGAACCCAGAAGAAAAGGGTGAGACAAGCAGACACTGCCATGTGCATTGTCATGTAGCAGAGAATCCAAGGATCACCAGCAGACCCACTTCAAGAAGAAAGCATCATCTCTATGATTCCTTGACTTGCATATTTTCTCAGCCTCAAAACTGTAAGCTATTAAATCCCCTTTGTTGAGACCTAACTATTTTATGGTATGTGATTTAAGCATCTTAGGGAACTGAAACACTAGACGTTAGTCCATTAGTTAATCAGCTGCTTTAGGAAAAAGTGTGTAGATGGGCACAAGGGCACAATACTCAGCTTTACATCAATGCCATAGTTATTATAAAAACTTACTAGGGTAGGTAGTATTTGTCTTTGTGTAGAGGAGAAAGCTAAGGTTTGCAAACATAAAATTCCATGTACAAGTCAAGTAATTACCAGCTTACAAATTATGTTTGTACTGTAATGGGTCTCAATTTGAAATGTGTCCTTCACATCACTGAATCTCCACTCAGTGTCAATGGAATGAGTGGTCATGTCAAACATTATGTATGTTATTAAATATTATGTCTTATATACTCAAGGTAAATTAAAACAATATACTTAATAAAATGTGTATTTCAACATAGAAGAAAAAATGGGTCATTTGATTCATGGAATTTGGCATGTGTTTAAAATATGTTGTATTAATATATATGACTAATAAGAGAGTAGATAGAGATAATCTTTACTCAGTGTTCAGTTAAAAAATCTCATTTCAGAAAATATTCTTTTGGGGCTGTCATTTGTGTTGCCCCTGTTTGGGTCATAACAAAGTGGTGATTTGAAGCTGTATGTGCCCCCCAAAAAGCATGTTCTTAAATTTAATCCAAACCTGTGGATGTTAGCCCTTTGCAAGTAGGGTTACATCAGTTAAGATGTTGCCCACCTCATTCAGGATGGGTCTCAATCCTCTTACTGGATTCCTATATAAATGGAGAAAATACAGAGAAAGAGAGACAGAGAAAGGTACAGAAGCCAGAACCTGAAAGCAAGAAAACCTGGAAAAGAAGGAAGAGACCAGAAGATGCCACCATGTGCATTACCCTGTGGCAGATGAGTCAAGGATCACCAGCAGCTAGTCTTCAGAAGAAAGCATTGCCTAATGATGCCTTGATTTGGACATTGTTCTCAACCTCAAAATTTTAAGGTAATAAATTCCCATTGTTAATTCAACCCACTTCTTGATATCTGCTTTCAGCAGTCAAGCAATATGACACACCTTCTATACCAGTCTTTGGGGGAAAAGATAAAACTGCTTTTCTGGTATGTTTGCAAAAAAGAGTGTGTTATTCACTGAAATAAATAAAAAATAAAAAATAAAAAATAAAATAATAACGTGTTAATTTGGGAGGAATAGACATTGTGTTATTGCTATAGTCAATGTCCTCCCAGATTTTATCTGGCACGTTGTCAAATGTTAACACAGGAGTTTAATAAAATGATAAAATTGACGCAAGTGCAATAAGAAGAGTTCACAAATGTATAGCAATCACCTTAAAACTCATATTTAAATTTAGGACATAAGTCATTACTTAACAAATTCTATATGTGCATAGAAGCAACCACACAACATTCCTCATCTGTCATTCTATCTTGGATGATGACAATGGGAGGCCATTGAAAGTGAGATGTGATCATGTGGGGACAGGGACTCATGAAATAGTTGATTGCTTAATCAAGAAGGATGGTGCACAGTAAATCCTAGGAAAATGAAAGTCCTAACACCTAGTTACTATTGAAGCAAGGAGGGAGAATGGATATTTGTCATGGCTGCAGACTGAGAGAGATGAGGTGGGAGAGGAAGGTCTGGTGAAAGAAGTTCTCTGAGCCATCCTGCTGACTTCCTCACAGTTGGAAAAGTTCTTACCATGGAGGGGCTACCACAACCTGAGGTGATTTCATCAGGGCAACTCTACTCAGGTTGGACAATGTTTCAAGGAAAGCATGAAAATTAGAAGAACATTGAGATTAAATGTTGAGACTTTAAAGGTTGTTGTTGATGAATGACCACACATCCCATTGGGCACAGAAGAAAATATTTAGCATTTAGGAACACATTTGGAATGCAGTAGAAAAGTGAGTATGATATGGTATGTGGAAATAGATTATAGCTCTGACAAGCTTCTAAAGGCAAATGGACTTGGTGTAGCTTTGAGTGTAGGCAGGAAAGGAGAGGGTGGTTTTAACACAGCAAGCAGTTCTTCAGAGGACCCCTATCCATTTGTTCCCCTCTTGGAGAAGGGAGCAGCATGATGTACAAAGCAAAGGGACCGTTGGGCCTCTTGTTAACATACAAAACACAAGGCACTTGGCTGTTTCTTCTTGTGTCCTCTTTTTCTCTAACATTCCATACCAGCAAATCTTCTTGTCCCCAATTTCAATAAATCCATAGAACCCTAAAATCATTTCCACTGCTACCATCATTTAAAACTAAGTCAGATGAAATGCCTGACTATTTAAAAGCAAATTATTTCTAATTGTCTAGAAGGACCCAAATATTGTGCCTAGACATTCTGGGACCTCATCTCTGTGTTTGATGAATACTTTCTTGGTATTCTTTGTCATTTAAAGGAAGCTATAATTAGCATAATCACTTATGTATCTTAACATACAGAGGTTTTACTTCACTCTGATAGATATCCATAAACTGGATCACTGGACCTAGAATTATATGAATTTATGTTGTTGAAACAAAACAACAACAAAAAAGCTATCATTTTATAAAACTACCAAAAATGTGCACAAATGCCCATTTCCCCATATCTATGATAGTGATTAATTGCAGAGATTATTTTTTAATAAAAATGCATTGAAATATTTCATTCATAAATGAACATACATAAAAAAGTATAGAAAAATTTGTCAACTTACAAAACATACATGCATACCATTATACAAGGATCCCATATATCTCCTCACCACCAAAATCTTTTATTGTTTTCAAACATTTACTACAAACTAAGAAAGAGCATTGTCAAAATATTGCTACTACCTATAGCCCATATCTTACAGTTGGTATAATTTTCCCCAACCCACCCAATTATTAACAACCTATATTAGTATTTTATACTTGTTATTGTTCAGAAGAAAATGTTCTCTTATCTGTCCTGTTAACCATAGTACATCATCCACCACTGGATTCCCTGTGTT
This sequence comes from Cabassous unicinctus, assembly GCA_029593785.1. Lineage (NCBI taxonomy): Eukaryota > Metazoa > Chordata > Mammalia > Cingulata > Chlamyphoridae > Cabassous > Cabassous unicinctus. Next base: position 8,438 of record JAQZBX010008392.1, read on the forward strand.
ATGCAGTCCAATGCTTGTTACAATCAATTCAAAGTGTACACTCAGTGGTTCTCATTTTCATCACAGATTTGTGCTGTCATCACCTAAGTCAATCCCAGAATGTTTCCGTTACTCCAAAGGGAAACATCCCACACCCCTTTATGACCCCCATTTTGGTCCCTTAGTATTGAAATAACATTTTCTTACCATTGCTGAAAACTATTACAATATTACTATAAGTTACATTAGTTGTATTTTTCCCGTGTATCAACACATTCTTAGCACTTTGTAAAATATGAGCATTCTTATGTTTATACTATTAACCACAATATTCATCCACCACCAAAATCACTGTTATATACTCCCTAGATTATATTCTCTAGTTTCTTTTCAATTGGCATTTACATCCAAAGATGACCGTTTTTAGCCACAATTTCAGTAAAAAATCAGAAGTGTTAGTTATACTCATTATAATGTGTAACTGTCAACTCTATTCATTTCCACATTTTTACAATTAACTTTATTAATAGGGTTCCATACATTAAGCATCATCTCCCATTCTCAATCCACTTTCTATTTCATAGTTACTTATACTCTATAGTTTACCTCCATGAGTACTATATGATGCTTAGTTACTAATGATATTTAGTGCATGTTAGTGATACCAACCATACAATATTTGTCCTTTTGTTTATGATTTATTTCAATTAACATGATATCTTCTAGATTCATCCATGTTGTCATAGGCATCCTGAATTCATTTCTTCTGAGGGCTGAATATTATTCAATTGTGTATACACCACATTTTGTTTATCCATTCTTCTATTTATGGACACTTGGGCTGGTTCCATATTTTAGCAATAGTGAATAATACTGCTATGAACATTGATGTGCAAATTTCAGTTCACATGCTTTCTTTCAGTTTTTCTGAGTATATGGACTTTTCTGAGTAAATGGATTGCTGGATCATATGACAGTTCTATATTCTGCTTCTTGATATACTGCTCAACTGTCTTCCACAAAGGCTGCACCATTATATACTTCCACCAACAGAGAAGGAGTGTTCCTGTTTCTCCACATCCTTTCCAACACTTTTACTTTTGTGGGTTTTTTATTCTTTTTTAAATAATGGTCATTCTATTAGGTTTGAAATGGTGTCTTATTGTAGGTTTGATCTGCATTTCCTTAATAGCTAGTGATGTTGAACTTTTTTTTTTTTTTCATGTGTTTTTTGGTCATTTCTATTTCTTCTTTGGAGAAATGTCTATTCAAGTATTTTGCCAATTTTTAATTGAGTTGCATTTCCTTTTATCATTGAGTTGTAGGATCTCTTTATAAAACATGAAAATCAAACCCGTATCGGATATGTCATTTCCAAATACTCTTTCTTGAGTAGGCTGTATTTTACTTTCTTGAGAATGTCTTTTGAAGAATAAAAGATTTTAATTTTAAGGATGTCCTTTTTCTCTATTTTTTTCTTTCATTGCTCATGCCTTGGGTGCAATGTTTAAGAAGCTATCTACCACAAGAATTCGAAGATGTTTTCCTACATTTTCTTCTAGGAGTTTTATGGTTGTATCTTTTATATTTAAATCCTTGATCTATTTTGAGTTAATTTCTATATAAGGTGTGAGATAGGAGTCCTCTTTCTTTCTTTTGGTATGGATATCCAGTTCTTCCAGCACCATTTGTTGAATAAACTGTTCTGCCCCAGCTGGGTGGGCTTGACAGCCTTGTCAAAAATCACTTTACCTTATATCTGATGGTCTATTTCTGAATTCTTAGTTTGGTTCTATTGTTCAATCTGTCTATCTTCATGCCAATACTATGCTGCTTTTACACTGTAACTATATAATATAATTTAAAGTCAGAAAGCTAGAGTCCTCCAACTTCATTCTTATTTTGTAAGATATTTTTTGGCTATTTGGGTACCTTACCCTTCTAAACAAATTTGATATTTGGTTTTTCAGTTTCTGCCAAATAAGACTGTTAGGAATTTTATTGGAATTGCTTTAAATATGGAAATAAATTTGAGTAGAATTAACATCTTAACAATATTTAGTCTCCCAGTCCATGAACACAGAATATCTATTTATTTAATTGGTTTTCAGTATTTTTACAATGTTTTGTAGTTTTCTGAATACAGGTACTTTATGGCATTGGTTAAGTTTATTTCTAAATATCTCATTCATTGAGTCACTATTTTAAATGGGAATATTTTTTCTGATTTACTCCTCAGATCGCTTATCAGTAGATTACAGAAACGCTACGGAGTTTTGCATATTGATCTTTCACCCTACCAATTTGCTGAACTCATCTTTTAGTTCTAATAGTTTTATGGTTGATTTTCCAGTATTTTCTAGATATAGGAACATATAATCGGTTAATAGCAAAAGTTGTACTTCTCCCTTTCCTATATTGGTGACTTTTATTTCTTTATCTAGTCTAATTGCTCTAGACAGAATTTCTAGCACAATATTAAATATCAGTGGTGACAATGGTCATCCATGCCTTGTTCCTGATTTCAGTGGGAAAGCTTTCAGCCTTTGACCATTAAGTACAATGCTAGCTGTAAGTTTTTCATATATGCACTTTATAATATTGAGAAAGCTACCTTCTATTCCTATTTTAGGGGGTGTTTTTTAATGAAGAAAGGATGCTATATTTTGTCAAATTCTTTTTCTATATCAATTGAGACAATCATGTGAATATGCTTCTTCAATTTATTAATGTGGTTTATTACAGCAATTGATTCCCTTACATTGAACCACTCTTGCATATATGTGATAAAAACCACTTGATTGTCATGTATAATTATTTTAATGTGCATTTGGATTGAGTTTTCAAGTATTTATTTGAGGATTTTAGCATCTATATTCATTAGGGATATTCATCTGTAATTTTCTTTTTTCATAGTAATTTTATCTGGTTTTGCTATTAGTGTGATGTTGGTGTCATAGAATGAGTTTGGTAACATTCTTTTCTGTTCAAAATTTTTGAAGAGCAAGAGCAAGATTGGTATTAGATCATCTTTGAATGATTGGTAGAATTCACCTGTGAAGCCATCTGGTCCTGAGATTTTCATCTTTGGGAGGGTTGTGATGACTGTTTCAATTTATTTACTTGTTATTGTACTGTGGTATTGTGGTGTTCTAAATTTTGCAGAGTTAGTGTAGGTTGTCCATGTGTTTTTAGAAATTTTTCCATTTTGTCTATGTTGTCTAGGTTTTTGGCTTACAATTGTTCATTTTATCTTCTTATGATCTCTCTTATCTCTGCAAGAGATTCTTAAATTTTTGCCAGTGTGATAGGAATAAATGATGTTCAGTGTTATTTACTTTTTATTCTCCTTCCCACTGACTTTGATTTTTAGAGAAAAGAATTTACTCCTCTGTGAAATGAGCTTTCTTGTACATGTTGGTGATACCTCTATTTCATGTGGCTGTTTATCTGTTTTCCTGACCATTTGTAAAATATCTATGTACAGTTCCCTTTCATGTGTGTTACAATTTTCGCCATTCTTTTAATTTTGCTTCTTTGATCACATTTTAAAAGTTTATATTTTAACCCATTAATATGAGTTATTTTGTGGAATAGGGTCTATGTATAAGTTTTCCTTTCAGATACATAATGTTTTTATATTATATCTTTTCTCCTTTCTTAGAATATTATGCCTTTTAAATTGTTTTTGTGGTTTCCATAGAGTTTATAATATCCACTTTGAACTAATCTATGACCACTTTCAAAGAACACTGCAGCTTCATGATCCACAGCTTCATGTAACACAGCAGAGAATTCCCCATTCCTCCTTCTCATCCCTTATAACATTACTGTAATTAGTTTCCTTTATCCAGAAGCTTCATCAGCCAAATATTGTTAGAATTATATTTTGAGGAAACTGTTATCTATTAGATCTGTAAAAGCAAGAAAAAAAATATTGTATTTTATTTTCATTTATTCCTTCTCTAATTCCTTTTCTTTCTTTATTAAAGTTTCTTCTCTCTAGTGTTTTTCATCTCTTTGTAGAAAAATTTTAGCATTTCTTACAAGGTGGATCTATATTGACAAGTTACTTCAATTTTTGTTTGCCTGAGAAAGCATTTCTCCTGTACATTAAAAAAATGTTGTAATAAGATATACACAACTTAAAATTTCCCATCCTTACCGTTTAAAGAGCATAATTCAGAGATATAAATTACATTCAACTTATTGTGCTACCCACACCACCATCCCTTATCCCAAATTTTTCATCACTTCAAACAATCTCTGCACCAATTAGCAATTATTTCCCTTAGCCTCCTCACACTCTGGCCTCTAGTAACTTGTAATCAACTATCTGACTCTATGCAATTTTTATTCTATGAAATTCATGTAAGTGAGATGATACACTTTTTTATTTTTCTGCTTGGCTTATTTTACTCAACATGATGTACTCAAGGTTCATCCATGTGGTAGCATCTATCAAAATTTTACATTTTATAAAATTTCCCTGTATATGTAATACTAGGTTGGTGGTTTTATTTGATCAATGTTTAAAAATTTCACTCCACTCTCTTCTAGCTTACATAGTTTCAGAAGAGAAGCCCAATAAAATTCTTCTATATTTGTTCTGTGATAGAAAAAGTGTAAAGCCCTGTTTCTTTAAATGTTTTTTCTCACATTGGATTTATGCAATTCAAATACATACCTACTATTTGGTGCTCTTTGAAATTTATGTATCTTTGATTGGAGGTTGTCATTAATTTTGAAAATCATTGGTGATTATTACCTCAAATATTTCTTCTTCTCCTTTCTCATCTCCTCTTATTCATTCTAGTATTCCAATATATCTATGCTTCAAATTATGAAACTGGAGGTAATCACCATTGCAATATGGCTAAAAATTATACCAAATTTATGAAGGTTGTAGGGGAAGAAGCCAAACTGCCTTAATTCATTTTTGATGTTATCATTTATGTAGAATATCCTATAGAATCTGCAAAAAAAAGTAGAAAAGAAAAAGAATTAGTAAAATTCAAAAAGTTGAAGGATACTAGATTTGGTAAAAGTGCAACTGAAATTTATATACTAGAAATAAATCTTGGGAATTGATAGCAACCTAAAATAATCTTAAATAATATAAAAGAAATGAAAATTTCACAAAAGTTGTGCAAGATACGCACAATGAAAATATAAGTCTTTTCCATTTTTGTCCCTCACTAATTCTGTTAATGCTTATTATTATATTTATTTGGTTTTTGCATTATGCCACATTGTTTACCTTCTCATTTCTATTTGCATATATTTTTCAACTATATTTTTTGTGGTTATCATAAGGTTAAAATTGTACACCCTAAGTATATTACAATCATGTTTGATTTGATACCAACTTAACTTAAATAGCATATATTCTTTTACTGCACCCATCGTTCTTCCACTTTTTTGTACTGGTTACCACTTATATCTTTGTAAAATGCGTGTCCAAAACCATAGATTTATCATTACATTTAATGTATTTCCATTTTAGCACTGTAGGAAATAAGAATTGGAGCTAAATACTAAAGAATGCACTACAATAATATTAAAATTTATCATTACATAAATGGTTACTTTTACTAAAGGTCTTATTTAGACTTACAAAGGCTACAAAGCAAAATCGCAGGTGAAAGTCCCACAATATTGACAGTTACTTTAAACGTACATTTCTTAAAATATCCAGTCAAAGGGAGAGACTGACAGAATAGGTAAAAAAACATGGCCCAATTATATGTTGTCTGCAAAACTTACTTTAAATTCAAAGTTCAAGTAAGTTGAAAGTGAAATGATGAAATAAAATGAAACTTATAAGTAGTAAGAGAGCTGGAGTAGCTATACTAATATCAGATAAAATAGATTTTAACTCAAAGCAGTTACAAGGCACAAATATGTTCATTATAAACTGAAAAAGGGGACATTTCAATAGGAAGATGTAACAGTAATAATTATATATGCACCTAATAGCAGAGACCAAAATATTTGAAGCAAATACTGACAGATTTCAAAGGAGAAATTGATGGCGCTGCATAAATAGCAGGAGACATTAAAACACCACTTTCAGTAATGGATAAAATATCTAGTCAGAGGATCAATAAGGCAATGCAAGACTTAATGACACTCTAAAACACCTAGACCTAAAAGACATATTTTGGACATTTTGCACAACAAAAAAGAATACACATTTTTTTCAAGTGCACATGGATCGTTCTCCAGGACAGATCATATTTTAGGTCACAAAACAAGTCTCAATTAATTCAAAAAATATTGTAATCATACAATATATGTTCTCCAAATTCAACAGACTGAAGCTAGACACAAATAACAGGAAGAAATGGATAATTCACAAATATATGGAAATTAAACAACAAAATCTTAAACAATTAGTGGCTTAAAGAGAAAATCAGAAGAGAATTTAGGAAATGTCTTGAGGTGAATGAAAATACATTATACAGAAACTTATGGGATGCACCAAAAATAACACTGTTATAGAAATTTATAGTTTTAAATGCTTAAATTAAAGAAAGAAAAAAAAAAAACCTTCTAATTCAGAGACGAACCTCAAAAGTGGAAGAACTAGAAACAGAACAGCAAACTAAACTGAAAGCAAGCAGAAGGAAGGAAATAACAAAAATTAGAGTGGAGATAAATGAAATTAAAAAAAGAAAAACTTAGAAAGAAACAACAAAACCAAAAATTGGTTCTTTGAAATGATAAAAAATATTGACAAATATTTAGCTACACAGACAAAGAAAATAGAGAAGTAATACAAATAACAAAATCAGAGATGAATCACTAGATATTAAAATTGACCTTGCTGTAATAAAAAGACTATAAAAGGATTCTATGATCAACTGCTCACTAATAAATTAGATAATGTAGATGAAATGGATAAATTCTTAGAAATGCACAACTATTGACATTGAATTAAAAAGAAATAGTAGGGAAGCGGGTGTGGCTCAGTGGATAGAGCCCCCGTTTACCATATGGGAAGCCCGGGTTTGCGTCCCGAGGCCTCCTTGTGAGGGCACGCTGGCCTGAGCGGTGCGGTAGGCTGATGCAGCAACCTCACAGCAGGAAGCCGGTGTGGCGCAATGGATACAGCACCCATTTACCATGTGAGAGGCCCCGGGTTCGCTTCCCGGCGCCTCCTTGTGAGGGCAGGCTGGCTCGCGCGGCGCCGTGGGCTGATGCGGCAAGACTTCACAGCAAGGGGGAGATAAGCAGACACAGAGAAGACACGCAGCGAATGGACACAGCAGCACAAGCAACAAGGGGGGGATAAATAAATAAAATGAATAAATCTTAAAAAAAAAAAATAGTAGATCTCAACAAATGAATTACCCCATATTAACACCATGATTGGAACAAATACAAGTATTGTTCATCTTTATCATTAAGAAATTATTTATACCTATGTTTTATTTATAAATTATTTTTCCACTGCAAACCTTACCAATTCTGAAACAGCTCTTACTAATTGCATCCTGTGAATGACACAAATGGTTATTTTCCCTGCCTTACACAATCTTTTTGGTACCTTCAGCATATTCTCATATTAACCACCATCTTCCCTAATGAGGGCACAACTCTATATAGCTCTCCCAAACAATCTCTGAAAATTCATGTATCCTCTAAAGTCATGTATCTTCATAGCTATCTCCAAGTATATATGTTACATTTCACCGTGGAAACATAGAATAAAATTATGTTGCTAAATCTATTCACTTATTCTTCCATCTTCATTTCCTATTTCTATCCTACAGGAGACCAGAGCTTTCATATTATTGTACTCCTCAGTCTGAAATTACACATAGAATTTTTGACATTTTATTCATAATATCACTTTTATTCTTCACCCATAAAATAATCTATTTCAATTGTGATCTCTATAAGTTCTTTAATTCCAGCCCAAATAAAACTTTTGTTTTGCAGCCTTTCTTTATAGTCCCAAATTTATCCCACAATTTTTAATTTTTAAAAATCAATATACTATATTGAATTACAGGAAATCAGTATTGAAGGTCATGCCCCCAAATCTGTCTAAACTCCTTGATCTTATATCATATATTATTTATTTAATTTCTTTAGTACCAAGCATAATTATACTGCATGCTAGCTAAGGAAAAATGTTTTGAACATAACTGATCACATGATATTCTTTACACATGAGTCATTTCAATCATGATAAGTCAACAAATTACAAGTAGGTCTGAAATAATAAAACACTTCCTAAAGTATAGCAGGTGTATGATGAGATATTATTCAATCTTTCAACACATATTTTCATATGCCTAAGTTGCAACTGTGGGCATCTGCTTGTCTCTTCTCCTCAATACTCACTTTCACCCAGGTTGGTTATTTCAATTTCTGGAGGCTTCTCTTTGCCTCTGCACCTTTTTTCTGCATCTGTGGCTTTTTATTCTCCATTTATATAGGACTCAATGGAGAGGATTAAGACTCAACCTGGGTCACACAATCTAATCAAAAGCCCTTTAACAGAGGGAATTTAATCAAAAGTTTCCAACTACACTAGGTTTACATGCACAGGAATGGATTAGCTTTAATAACAGGATTTTCTGGGGTCCCTGAAAGCTTCAAACTGTCACACTCCACCCTCTGGACCCCTAAAATAAATGTTCTTTCCAAATGCAACATACATTCATTTCATCACAACATTTATTTCAAAAAGCTTATATCATTTCAGTAACGATGCCAAATACAAAATCTCATCAAAACTGGTTATGGGTTAGCAGTCTGTCCTGGGGAAAAATTCCCCTTCAACTTGTACCTGTGAAACTTATAAAACAAGTTATGTGCTTCCAATATACAATGGAGGGACAATAACAAGATAAATATTACCATTGCCAAATTGGAAGGAAAACAGGAGTCATGGTTTCCAAACAGTTCCAAAAACCTAAAGAGCATACTTTCTGTTTGATTTCAAAGTCTGAGGCTCATCTATAAAACAATGATATCTTCTCCTAAGGGTCCAATAGAGTAGCAGTCCCCCTATTTGTTTCTCTCTCCAACACATCTTAGCAAATTGTCCATTAGCTAGTGCGAATTGATTGAACTAAAAATTTAACTCATTTGATTATGCCATTAAATTATAGTTTGGAAAATCTTTTAACTCTTTTTATTTTTTATCTGTTCATATTATAGAGAAGCTTTACATTATGGGGTTTCTATCATGTATAGGAACTAAAGAATTAAAATCCTAATGATTCAGTTAGTGAAAATATCCTTACATTATTGCTACTAAAAAGGGATTCTAATCTTATAGGGAACTAGTTCTGAAGTGGAATTTTTAATTTCTTTCTTACACAATACAATAATTTTGGTTTCATTTAATTATTGGTATATATTCTTTTTTACATGGCATTGTTTTAAGAATAACATCCTGCTTAGTCTCTTCTCTAACATATGTACATAAATTGTTAATTTTCCTTGAACATGTTAAATAAAGGTTTTTCAATATTAAGGCTTTTAAATCAGTAGAATTAACCCAAAGAAAAATTTATTCATCATGTTTAATTTTTATACCTTAGACATGAGCCCATATATTCACTAATACTACTACTGTGGCATTTTTAAACTACAGCAATGAATATAAAATAATTAATCTGAATTATCTGGGTGTGGTTTCTACTTGATTAATTGAGTTTCACTTATTTATTCACATGACAAAATGGATAATTGTTTCACAGGAGAAAATACATTGGGCTGTTACATTTATTTTTATCCATAGTTTCAATATGAACCTATTTCCATTAAAAAACAGGAACAAAAACTTAAAGTGAAGCAAACAATTGTTGGTAAATCAATGTGAAGGAGCAATAGCAGTTCCAACAACGTACTTACTCAAGTATTTTATATTCTTGACCTCAAGAAGAAACACATATCTCTCACGGTTTTCTCTATTAAAGATCTGAAAATTTTTAACTAAATTTCCCTGTGCAAACAGGATTTGAGAACATCTTCAGGTAGAACAAGCACCATTCTTAGGTATTCTAAACCTGTTAGAAATGTTCTGCTTTATCTAAAATGTGGACAAACCAAGGCATTAGCAGCAAAACCTCAGGGAACACAAGCCTTCCCATAAAGTGACAGTCTATTACACAAAGGTAATCTCAAGGAGGTAATAATTTCCAGAGCACAGATGAATGGGACCCAATTAAAATACAAGGGTTGAACATGTAGAAATAGCTTTACCTATGAAAGTTTGTAAATGTAAATATCCTGTATGCTAAAGAGCCATGCTGACATGACTCCACCCTGACCTGGGCAATTTAGATGACCTTCCCACCCTCAACCATTCCTTCTGTAGAATAAAATTATTTATAATTTCATATCTGAGAGAAATTGAGAGGACTGAATGAAAAGCATTCCTTTGAAAACTCTAAAAATGTGTAAAATTTCTTCTTCCATAAAAAAGTTTTGGGTCAATCATTGCTTGTTTTAGACTCATAGGTATTAATATTGTATTTGCCGGGGCCATTTTACCTGGGTTCAATTGTGAAGTCTGCATCTTACCAGGATTTGAGGTAGAGATTTTTGTTTATTTGTTGCATATTTTAGTCACTCAAAACCTCTTCTCCTTAGTTGTTAACTAGGGCTGTTAGCAGATTTTAATGAATCAACATCTGCAAATAAGAGTAACTGCCAAATAGTCAATAATATGAGTATTTTTATAATTCTGTATTTGATATCCATACAATTTTGAGTTGCATATTATATGGGCTTTTGATGAAACTCAGGATGCAGGACTTAGTGAAGTCAATTAAACAACCAAAGAGCACTGAGAGGGGGAAAAGGACAGAACAAGCTTTAAACTAAAATATTTTTGACTCCAACAAACATTTTCTACATCTTTTCCTGTAATTTACTTAATATTTACAGGATTCAGACAGGTTTAACTAAAGGACAATGTCAGAATAGTAGAGTAGATGAGTAAAATTGTTGATATTACTTTATTACTATAAAGCCCTATTGCAAGAATCCATTAATTCCAATTGACAAAATAAGCAATATACCGAAAAGCTTGTAGCAATTCAGTTATGAAGCATGTTGTATTTACTATATAAAGAGATATAATGAGAGAAAATTCAACATTTGAGATATAGAAAATAGATGTCTATTTTTGAGATGCAGAACATAGATGTCTATTTTGCATTTTTTAATTGAACATTTTATATTCTCTCCTATGTATTAAATGTTACCATTCTTTTTGTGTATGAATGAATCTATATATTGTTGCTCTAAACATATATATCTATATCTATATCAATTTATCAACCATTTATCTATATCTATCAACTCTGGCAAAGCCCCAGGATGTGTTTATCAATTGCAAGTAATGTGCCACACCAATGGCGGATGTTTATGTGGGAGGTTGTGAGAGGTGTGGGAGGTGGAGTGTATGGGAATCCCAATATTTTTTGTGTAACATTTATATAATCTAAGTATTTTTTAAAATTAAAAAAAAAATTTAAAAGTAAAATCAACCCAACTGTAAAAAAAAATAAATAAATAAAAATAAAAAACCTCTATTTACTTGAAACATAAAAATATACTTACCATATTAAATAAAAGGGAATCCATGTCTTGTACTTTGCATCAGCATCCCTGGGGGAATCTAAGACATTAATTCCTCCCAAATAGTGATTCATAAACGCTGGAGGATTTTATCATGGGCTTTAGCTTTTCTTTTCTTTTTTCTTTTTGGATGTTAAGAATAAGGTTAATTTTAATTTTTTAATTTTAAAGAAGCTTTAGATTATATAAATATTACATAAAAAATATGTGATCCCCATATGACCCGCTCCATCCTTTGAAACTCTAGTTATGACACCCTTGTAGGGTTCTATAAAAGGATTTACCATCACAGAGCTCCATGACCTTTTTTTAACAAATTAATTTTATTGACACACAATAATGAAGCATAAATCCATCCAAACTGTGCAATCAATGACATTCAGTACAATTACATAGTTGTGCATTCATCATTCCAGTCATTCCTAGGGAATCTTCATCATTCCAACAGTAACAACAATACAAAAAGACAACAGCCAACCAACCAAACAAACAAACAAAAATCATCATCTCTCGATGTCTCTATGCTTCTCCTGATAAACATACCTCCTATATTTTTGTTTACTTCTCTGTAATTTATTTGAATTTATGTTTTAAAAAACTGTCTTATATACAATATCATCCATATTCATATTTTCCAAGAGGTTTCACTACTTTATACAGCCCCAAGTTACATTTTTTAGTAATCCTTCTAGTGATATAACTGTCTTTAGGCTTTCTCTTTCAACCACTGTCATACCCATGTAAGAGCTCTGCTAGTCAGAAACAGCATGATGTATTCTCAACATTTCCATCCATTTCCAAAGATTGTCAAACAAGCTTTTAATCAATTCTGCACAGATTAACAATCAGCTTTCCATTTGCTACCCTCATTCTATATTCTAATTATAAATTCCATGATTTTTCATAACATTTTAAGTTCATAATTGCACAATCATACAGTATTTGTCCTTTTGTGTCTGGCTTGCTTCAGTCAACATAATGTCCTCCAGGTTCATCCATGTTGTCATATGCTACTCGATTTCATTTTTTCTTACACCTTCATAATATTCCATCATGTGTACACACAATTTGTTTACCCATTCATCAGTTGATGGGCTCATTAATTGATGGACACATGAGTTGTTTCCAACCTTGGCAATCTTGTATAATACTGCCATGAACATTGGTGTGCAGATGTCTGTTCATGTCTCTGCTCTCAGTTTTCTGGATATAACCTAGTAATGATATATTTTCTTTAACATAAGCATTGAGGGGTATAAATTTCCCTCTCAGCACTGCTTTTGCTGTATTCCATAGGTTTTGATATGCTGTGTTCTCATTTTCATTCATCTCAGTTACTTGCTGAATTCTCTTGCAATTTTTTCATGTGTTTCTTTGCCATTTGTATTTCTTCCACGGACAACTGTCTTTCAAGTCTTTTAACCATTTTTTAATTGGGTAGTTTGTCTTTCTAATGTTGAGATGTATGATATATTCATAAACCATGAATAATAAACCTTTATTGGATATGATTGCCAAATACTTTCTCCCATTGAGTCAGCTGCCTTTTCACCTTTTGACAAAGTCCTTTGAGGAGTAAAAGTGTTAATTTTGATGGGATCCTATTTATCTATTTTTTCTTTTGTTGCTCATGCTTTGGGTGTAAGGTTTTAGAAACTACCACCTACCACAAGATCTTGAAGATATTTTCCTATATTTTATTCTAGGAGTTTTATGGTTGCTGCTTTTATATTTAGGTCCTTGATCAATTTTGAGTTAATTTTTGTACAAGGTGTGATTTAGGGGTCCTTTTTCTTTATTTTGGATATGGCTAACCAGTTCTCCAAGCACAATTGTTGAATAAACTACTCTGGCCCACAAGGGTAGGCTTGATTGCCTTGTTAAAATCACTTGAATGTAGATGTGAGATTCTATCTCTGAATTCTTGATTCAGTTCTCCTGGCCCATCTGTCTGTCTTTATGCCAGTACCATGCTGTTTTTACCACTGTAGCTAAGTAATATGCTTTAATTTTTTTACAGTGTATGATTCCTTTTTAAAAATTTTTAAAAGAACTTTTAGATTACATAAATATATAAGGGATACCTGTATGCCCCACTCCCTCCCTCAGCCACACTTTCCCACATTAACAACATCCTTCATTAGTGTGGTACATTTGTTACGGTTGCTGAACACATATTGAAGCATTTCTACTAACCATGGTCTCTAGTTTACATTATAGTTTATACTCTACACCACACAATTTTGTAAGTTATGACAAAATATATAATGGCCTGTATCTGTCACTGCAATATCATGCATGATGAATGCCTCCATATTACACCTATTCTTCCCTCTCCCATCACTCAGCACCTCTGGTGGACACTGCCTTTATATCAGTGATAAGGGTTCATCCATTGCTAGAATAATCAGTCGATAGTAGAATTATAATAAGTGTACTTTAATTCATTGTTCATTCCCAAATTGAGGATTTTGGAATGATGATGTCCACTTTACCTCTAATTGAGAGGGAGCTTAGATCCCATGAGGCAGATGGATGGAACTATCTTGTTTGTAATTGTAAACACTCTCTGTTCCTTGGGATGAGCATATTCCATCATCATCTCCTTGTTAGTTGTCCTGATTGAGTCCAATGAGCAGAAGGGTAGGTGTTGCAACTCTGCAGAAATTCAGGGCTCAACTGGTACATGGATGGACCAAAGATTTGAGTCTCTGGGACATATATTTATCAAGTATAGTGCTAATTATAGGTCAAATAAAACAGAAAGAACACCATCTGTAGAGAACGTATAAATGGGTCTAATTCTGTTACACTGGGGTGCATAGATTCCAAAGTAAAGCCCAATGACAGGGTGCAAAACTCCTGAGCTGTCTGCCCTGCTTTTCATTTCTGGGTGTCTGTAGAGCACTCAGGAGCTCTGCTATTTGAGACACTGGTTAATGAGGCACTCAATGGGATCCTGCTGATACTTGCTTAAGTGTAAACTCTGGAATGACCTCCCGAGATACTTTGAAATCTCTTAGCCATAAAATCTCGTTTGTACTTACCATTTCCCCCTTTTGGGAAAGGTCTTTTTCCAGATGCATTGCTAGTTGGTGCTTGATAATCCTTCAGTGCAAGGGAGGCTTATTCTCTGGAGTCAGTCCCAAACTGGGTGAACATAGTGCATTTATATGTTGAGTTTGGCTTAGAGAGAAGCCACATTTGAGCAATAAGGAGGCTTTCAGAAGATAACACTTAGGCAGTATGTAATACTAGGCTCAGCTTCAATTTCACAACAAAAGATTCATGAGCACAATCATCAGTATCAAAGGCCTGGCATAATGGTCTGTCTTCCATCAGTAGGCAATGCCCTTGCCCTTGGGGAATTCTTGTTGTCCTATTAAAGAAAGCAGAACTCTCCAGGTTGGGAATTCAATATCATTTCAGTTATTTTGTGGATCTCCACCCACCAAGACAATGTCCCAATTAACACTTGAACATATTACTATGCCTTAGAGGTATGTCCCAGGTGAACCCCTCCCATGCCATGCATCTCCCCATCGCTGACACTCCATAAATGTGAATCATGCCTGACAATCTTGTGATACTCCTGTGATCCAAAACCTCCTCATATAAGAAGACAACAAAATAACCAAATCAAACTAATAAGATAATGAAAAAATAACTTAAAAAATAACCAATAAAATACAAAAAAGGGAATGTCTTTGAGGGGAGTTGGGCTAGACTATCCATGGAACTGGGAGGAGGGTTGATGGAAGGAGAAGGTGAATTCTGGGGATTTGCAGGTCTGTGATTAAAACTACAGTGGTGGGAATATTCTTTTGGCAAATATGGTAGGGGTTTGCTGATGTAGCATGTTGGATGTGGGGGGGTACATGGGACAGGGTGCACTTGTGGCAGGCATTTATGGAATATGCAAGTGTTCATTTTGTCATAGTGAGAACATAGGCAGTGTCTAATAAAAGAAAACAGACCAATATATCAAGCCTTCAATATTCTTGCAAGTAGCTATGAATCTTATTCTTTCAAAATGGAAACTTAGTAGTTGCCATTGGTTCTGAGGGGAAGGGGAGGGTAGAATAGAATAGATGGAACACAGGGCATTTTTAGTATATTAGAATTGTTTAGAATGGTCTTGCAATAATGGATACAGGCCATTTCATATTTCATCAAAACCTATAAAAGTGTATGATCCAAAATGTAAGCCACAATGTAAACCATTAACCATGGTTAATAGCAATGCTTCAATATTGGTACAACAATTGTAGTAAATGTACCATCCACATGTAAAATGTTATTAATAAGGGAGAGGGGAAAGGGTGAGGTCGTTGGATATATGGGAATCACCTATATTCTCAATGTGACTTTTCTGTATCTAAAGCTTCTTTGAAGATAAAATGAAAACACTAAGACACTGGGTGAATATATGGATAAAATGTCACTGTACATACAAGACAAATGTTCTTACAGTGATGACAAACAAAATGTTTAAATTTCTTTTTTTAGTTGAATGGTTTAAAGTCAGAAAATGATAGTCCTCCAACTTGGTTTTACATTTTTAAGACATTATTGGTGATTTGGTATCCCTTAGACTTCCATATAATATGATTTTTGATTTACATTTTCTGCATAAAAGGCTGTTGGAATTTATTGGGATTGCATTGAATTTATGAATCAGTTTGAGTAGAATTGACATTTTAATGATATTTTCCCTTCCAATCCATAAGCATGGAATATCCTTTCCATTTATTTAAGTCTTCTTCAGTTTCATTTAACAATATTTTATAGTTTTCTGAATACAGGTCCTTTATATCCTTGTTTACATTTATTCCTAAATATTTCAGTATTTTACTTGCTATTGTAAATGGATTATTTTTTTCTCAATTCCTCCTCAGATTGCACATCACTAGTGTATGGAAATGCTATTGATTTTTGCATATTAATCTTGTATCCCACGAATTTGGTGGAATTCTCCATTAATTCTAGTAGCTTTGTTGTGGATTTTTCAGAATTTTCTTGATATAAGATCATATCATCAGTGAATAGTAAAAGTTTAACTTCTTCCTTTCTTAGTTGGGTGCCTTTTATTTTTTTATATATAGCCTAATTGTTCTAGCTAGGACATATTGAATAATAATGGTGACAGTGGACATCCTTATCTTGTTCTTGATATCAGTGGAAAAGTTTTCAGTCTTTCATCATTGAGTAAAATGCTAGCTATATGTTTTTTTATATACACTTTACCCTATTGAGAAAGCTTCCTTCTATTAGTATATTTTAGAGTGTTTTTATCAAGAATGGGTGTTGTATTTTGTCAAATGCGTTTTCTGCATCAATCGAGAGGATCATGTGACTTTTCTTCTTCAATATGTCAATGTGGTTTATTACACTAATTGATTTTCTTGTGTTGACCCAAACTTGCATACCTGGGATAAAAGCCTCTTGGTCGTGGTGGATAATTCTTTTAATGTGCTTTTGGATTTGGTTTGCAAGTTTATTGCTGAGTATTTTCACATCTATATTCATTAGGGATATTAGTCTGTAATTTTCTTTTTACATAGTATCTTTATCTCACTCTGAAATTAGGGTGATGTTGTCTTTGTAGGATGAGTTTGGTAGCATTCTTTACTGTTAAATTTTTTGGAAAAGCATGAGAAAATTTGGTATTGGAATATATTTGAACGATTGGTAGAATTATCTTGTGAATCCCTATGGTCCCTGGTTTGCATCTTTGGGAGTTTTTGATGACAGTTTCAATCTTGTCACTTTTGATTGATTTGTTGAGTTCTAATTCTTCTAGGGTCTGTGAAGGTGGTTCATTTGTTTCTAAGAAATTCTCAATCTCATCTACATTGTCTGGAATTGTTTGCATGCGGCTCTTCATAGTATCCTCTTATTAGTTCTATTATTTCTGCAGTAATGTACTCCTCTCATTTCTGATTTTATTTATTTATGTCTCCTTTCTTTTTCTCTTTTTTCAGTCTAGCTAAAGGTTTGTTGACTTTCTCAAAGAACCAACTTTTAGCTTTTTTGATTCTATTTTTTCTCAGTTTCATTTATTTCTTCTCCAATCTTTACTATTTCTTTCCTTCAGCTTGATTTGGGATAGTTTGCTCTTGTTTTTCAAGTTCCTACAGGTGTGCAGTGGATCTTCAACTTTAATTCTTCCTTTTTTTAACAAATAAATTTCATAGATACACATTTATGAAGCATAAATCCATCCAAAGCATACAATCAATGGTATTCGGTGTAATCACATATTTTTGCATTCATCACTTCAATCATTCTTAAAGCACTTTCATTACTCCAATAATAATAATAATAATCAAAAAACAAAATATCAAACAAACAAAAAACTCTTCACTTCTTAATCTCTCTATGCTTCCCCTGTAGAACATAGCTGCTATCATTTTTACTTCTCTCTAGTATATTTGCATTTATATTTTTTAAGTGTCTTATATGTGCAATATCAACCATATTCATATTTTACATGAGTTTTTATTATCACATATAGTACCAAGTTACAATTTTAGCTTTCCTTCTATTGATACACCTAGTCTTTCCCTTTCAAAAACTGTCATAACCGCAGAGTAACACTGCTAGTTATAAACACCATTATATGATTTAACAATTCCTAAACATTTCTAAAGATTTACAACATATTTTTTTTTACCAATTCTGCACAGATTAATCCTCAGCTTTCCATTCTCCACCCTCCTTCTATTTTCTGGTACCTATATTCTAATTAACTCTATGATTTTACACAATATATTTAGTTCAAAACAGCACAGTCATACAATATTTGTTCTTTTGCATCTGGATTGCTTCACTCAACATATTGTCCTCCATGTTCATCCTTGCTGTCATATGCTTCATGACTGCATTTCTTCTTACCACTGCATAATATCCCATAGTGTGTATACATCACAATTTGTTTATCCATTCATCAGTTGATGGATACCTGGATTATTTCCAACTTTTGGCAATCATGAATAATGCTGCTATGAACATTGGTGTGCAAATGCCTGTTTGTGTCTCTGCTCTCAGTTTTTCTGGATTTAACCTAATTATGGTGCCATTTTTTTAACATAAGCTTTGAGAGCTATAAATTTCCCTCTTAAGACTGCCTTTGCTGTACATCATAAGTTTTGATATTTTGTGTTCTCATTTTCATTCATCTCAGATATTTGCTGAATTCACTTCCAATTTCTTCATTGACCCACTGATTATTTCAGTGTGTAGTTTAATATCCATATATTTATTAATTTTCCCTTTTTCTATCCATTATTGATTTCCAGCTTCATTTCTAATATAATCTAATAAGGTGTTCTGTATTATTGCAATCTTTTAAAATTTATTGACACTTCTCTTGTGTCCCAACATTTGTTTATCATGGGAAAGGATCCATTAGCACTTGAAAAGAATGTATATTCTGTTGTTTTGGGGTTTGATGCTCTATAGATGTCTGTTAGGTCTAGTTCATTTATCATATTATTCTTGATCTCTATTTATTTCTCCTCTATCCAGGTGTTCTATTCAATACTGAGAGGGGTTTATCCAAGTCTCCAACTATTATTGTAGAGACATCTATTTCTCTCTATAGCTTTGCCAATGTGTGCCCCGTGTATCTTGGGGCAATCAGGTCAGGTGTAAAAATATTTAGTGTAGTTTTTTTCTTGGTGAATTGCCCCTTTTATTAACATCTGATGACTTTCTTTATCATTTGTAACGTTTTTCACTTTAAATCTTTTTTCCAATATTAGTATTCCTACTCTAGTTCTTTTTTGTTACTATTACCATTGAATATCATTTTCCAACTTTTCACTTTTAACCTGGTTGTGTCCTTATGTTCAGAGGTGAGTTTCTTGTAGACAGCATATAAATGGCTCAATTTTTTAAAATCCAGTCTACCATTCTATTTCTTTTGATTGGGGAGTTCAACCAATTAACATTCAATGTTATTACCGTATAGGCATTAGTTACTTCATCCATTTTGTCCTTTGGCTTTCTATTGTCTTATCTTACCAGTGACTGTTTTTTTCCCCTTTACTTTACCCTTCCTAATAATATTCATTTCTACACCCTTTTCCAAGTCTTTTGCCTTTGTTTTCTCCTTTCAGACTGCAGCATTCCCTTTAGTTTCTCTTGTAATTCTTGTCTTTTTGTAAAATATTATATCAATTTTTGTTTCTGTGAGGATTTTGAACTCATCCTCATTTTTGAAGGACAGCTTTGCTGGATATAGCATTCTTGGCTGGCAATTTTTCACTGTCAGGACCTTAGATGCATCATACCATTTTTTTTCTCCTCCGTGATTTCTGATGACAGATCAGCACTTAATGTTATCAAGGTTTCCTTGTATGTGATGCTTTGCTTTTCTCTTATTGCTTTCAGAATCCTTTATTTACCTCTGATATTTCTCATTCTGAATTGTAGGTCTCTTGGTTTAGTTCTATTTCTTATTTTAGTTCTATTTCTTGGGTTAGTTTCTATTCTCTCTGCCTCTTTTCCATTCTCTTCTTCTTGGACACTGATAATGCTTATGTTACTTCACCTTGTCATTCAATTCCTTGAGACTCTGTTGCATGTTTTTCATTCCTTCTCTTTATGTTTTCCTGTTTTTCCCAGTTCAGAAGTTCTATTTTTGAAATCACTAATTCTATCTTCAAACAATTGAAATTTGCTCTTATTTGCCTATCATATGTTCTTAATCTCCTCCACTATGTTTTTCATTCCCACAAAGTCTGCTACTTTTCTTTGCAGGCTTTCAAATTGATCTTTATTGTCACCCAGTGTCTTCTCAATAATCTTTATCTCTTTAGTCATATTTTCTTTCAATTCTTTAAATTTATTTATGAAAGTTGTATGATTATTGATTATATGTCTGACATCCTGTATCTTTTCAAGATATTTGGTTTGTTCCTTTCACTGAGTCATTTATTCCTGCTTCCTATTATAACTTGCAATTTTTTGTGGATGTCTAGGCATCTGAATATGTTGGTGAATTTATTCTGATGGCCAATTTCTTTCTCTCTTTTTTTCACAGCTCTTATTTGATATTTGGTTTGACCTATTATAAGTCTTTAAAATTGCCCAACTTTAGTTATCAAAATGGTACCAGGGATTCATTAATAGGGCTTGTATTTTCTCTCATGGTTTAGAGACAGAGAGTACCATCAACAGTTTTTGACCATGCATTTTCCATACTGGCCAGCAGATGGTGGTCATCAGTGCACCTTTCCATGTAAGTGTAGCTTTCTCCATTTTCCTCTGTTTTGGTCTGGCTAAAACTGAGCAGGCTCTGCTGGCTGAATTCACCAAAGAAAAGTCCCCTGACTTCCTCTCCCTTTTCCTAGGTAATAGCTTACAGGGAGGAAGATGCCTTTTCCACTCTCAGTCAGTTGACGTGAGCCAGGGGTTTTACTCCAGTTTAACATCTTGGGGCTGGGGCAGGGGAGCCCTTCCTGGCAGCCATGGTGGTTTGGCAACTCATTTTTTTATGTTTTGTGTTTTTTGTCTCTCTGTCCCTTACCTTCCTGGAGTTGTGAAGCACTGTCCTGGTCTGCTGACTCCATAGCATGTCCCGTGGCCAGCTTTGGCTCTTTTCGCCATTGTTTTTGTGAGAGATTTGTGCCCTGCATGTCTAATCTGCAGCCATCTTTCCACAATTCTTCATGACTTTTATGGGATAGTCTAGGATGCACATAGCAAAGGCTTTGGCTTTGTGTTCTTATGCTGCCCCTGCACTTCCCTCCACAGGAAGATATATTTTGTCCACACTTATATGCAAGTTGGGTGTTTTTTGTATGCCTTCTTTGTAATCTAAGCTCCTGTCTAAATATTTTATATCCAGTAATCTGTGGCAGGTTTTTTATTTGATTATATTTGTGAGGCCATTGGTGTTGTTTGAGTCTCTTACTTCAGTTACACCTGGGTCAAGAATCATTTATGCATTAGTTCCAGTGGTCCCATATGATATACAGATTGGATAGTTTTGGTACCTCAGCCATGCACAATGACATGCTGGACTCAGATGGGTGAGAATCAACAGCTAACAATCTCCTTTGTCCTTGCCCTGGGAAAAAAATTAAGATACACTGAGTATTGTTTCTGCACTCTTGAGCTTGCATAGTGAGGTTTTGTGAGTTGGTATATAAGCATATGACTTATGCAGCCAGCAAAAATGTTAAAACCCAGGGCCAGGGTGAACATTGCACCAGTCAGTGAGGACTGGCTTCTGGGGCTGCTACTTGTATCATGACAGCCAGACTTGATGTTGGTTTTTCCTTGTGGAAAAACAGCATAATATTTTCTCTCAAGGCTTGTTCTATATTTGGTGTTTGCAGACCAATTGTTGTGACTTGTATAATAATAGAGACAAATGGCAAGGTAAAAATAATTCATTTTTTTAGGTATCCTCTAGATGTAGCTTCTCTTCAGCTATAAAGTTGACACACACTCTTCCATTACTTTGTTTGGGAGCTGTAATCTCCACTTCCTGGTGGCTCAGGTCATGATTGGAAGTGGATCTATGTTATAATGATGTCAACAGAGAAGGATTTATCCCTCCATGATATTGAACATGACTGCATTGATGGATGCCAATTTTTGGTTTTGAAGAGCAAGACACAGCCTTAAGTAACTACTTTGTTCAGTTGTTGGTATAGAGGCAGTCACTTAGTATGTGCCCACTCAGTAGGACAGAGGAACATCTGAAGCCTGAGGTATTATAGGCACAGACCATTTGTATGTAGAGGAAGTTTGGGCAGCCTGAGTGGGCATTCTCTGAAGGACCCTCTGGATATACTGTCCATGAATGCAGTTTAGATAGTTTATCTGCAATATCATTGAACACTGACTCACTCCAGCATGGTGAGTTGGGAATGTGTGGAAATGGATGAGGCCATGATCTGCTCTAAAATGTGGAACCACAACAAGGGCCTTTCTTGTAGGTGAAAATTATTTTATTTCCATTAGCCTAACACCCTGGCAGCCATTTGGCCATTACTTAAGAATCAGTGAAGATTAGTCAACTGGTGGCTCAAAACATCTAGGAGGGTTAACTGGACTGCTTCCAGCTCTGCCCACTGTTCATCTCCAAAACAGCTGTCACAGGTTAGCTCAATGGTTATGTACAGGTGATTTGCAGTGGCCCTCCAGAGACCTGTGTTGTGTGCAATGATAACACTGAAATTGGTGAATATGCCAACATCTTTCCATGATAAACAGAAGGAGGGGGCCATGGGGACACCATCACCAGCATCTCAAGATTTGTGGGCAAATGGCTAAGGATAGGGGAATCTATATCCTCCTGCAATTGCAAAGTCCCTGTTGGTCAAGTTCAGCCCTCTCCTGTAGGTACTATTTCCATTTTATCAGTGAGGTTTCAGTATCTGTGCTGAGTTCCTGTTGAAATTACACCTTACTTGTGGACTTATGGGTATCTGAGTGCACAAATAGCCTTTATGCACCTCCATTTTTAGAAGACACCAGTAAGCAGCCAGGATTTGCCATACTTATTTATATGAGCCATATTTGGTTGGAGTCTAATCCAACAACTCTTCCCAGTGGGACAGGGAACTGCTTAGGAAATGACCTATTGTGCTTATTCTAAGGTACATTTTTGGGGCTCTCCTCAGTGGAAAACAGCAGATATGCTTGTGATTTTGCTTATGGGCTGTTATTAGAGTAAGAAATGAGGTGTGTGTTAACTTCAGAACATGAGTAATCCTCATAGGTGTAGCCCAAGTCTTAGTGTATGAAATCAGCTTGTGTTTAATGGTGGTGGGAACCTGTCTGCCCTAACATGACAAAATGATACCAAGGAATTTTACAGTTTGATGGCCCTTGTATTTTAAAGGATGCAACCTCATTTCTGAAAATAGTGTGTGCTCTGGGAGACCCTCTTTAAAGCCACTCCTTAATCAGATATTAGCTCTATGGTGCCAGTATTAAGCAATTTTTTAAAGAACATTTGTTAAGGTGTAGGTGGCAGTGGTTAAGAATGACTTTATTTTGTTTTGCTAGATATTGGTATTCAGCAAAATATGTTGGCCAAGTCAGTCACAGCAAAGCAATTGCCCATGCTCCTGTATGTATCTTTTATTAAATGGATGATATTAGATATAAGAGCTTTGAAGGGCAGCATTTGTGCATTAAGGTTTTTATAAATTTGTAAATAAGCAACCATTATTTCTTTGAATTTTTTTTTCAGCTCTCCTTTCTGTGCTCCTTTTGCTGCTCTGATAAGACAAATCTCAGATCTTTTGATTTCATTCCACAGATTAATGAGATTATTTTTATTTTCTTATCACTCTACTTTCTGATTTCAGACTGGACTTTTAATTTTCTTTAAGCTCACTAATACTTTTTTCTTTACCCGATATTCTCTACTTGATTTTTTATTTGATTATTTTATTTTCACTTCTAAAATTTCCCCTTGGTTCTTCTGTATATATATATATATTATTTCTAGGCTGATAATTTCTATTTCTTTGGTGAAACATTTCTTTAAAAATATATTTATTTTATCTTTGTGCATAATTTTTCATTAAAATATTTTAATGATGGCTTCTTAAAAACATTTTTAGGATAATTATAGCTTTTCTGTCATCTCAATGCTAAAATTTATTGATTGTGTTTCTCTTTCAGTTAGAGATCTTCCTGGTTCTTGATATAAAGCATTATTTTAAATAGAGAACTGAACATTTTCAGAATTATATCCAGATCTTATCTAAATCTGATTTAACTGGCTTATTTTAATTGTATTTTGGCAGGGGGAGAAGGACTACCATATTATTACTGCCGAGTGATTGTAGAAGTCCAGGTTGTACATACATCCTCTATTAATCATTAACCATGAGGATCTAATACCATTGCTGTTGGAAACAGTTGTTATTTATTGACATCTACTATTCTCCATTGATACTTCCCTAGGTAGGGGAATCTTAAAGGCTTCTTAATGTTCCCCATGTGGAGTCCACTGAGACCACATGAGAACAGAAGTCATGTTACAGCAAGGCAGTTATGACAGACTTGACATTCTAATATTTTTCCTTGAGACCAAGCCAGCAGTGTGGGGAGGTAAGTGGACATATTTAAATGCTCAATGTGACATGAGGTCCATGCTCCCCAAGTGGTCCCCTGTGATTAAATGGGACTTGGAACTCTTTTCCAGGCTACAGAGCCTTACTTGAACATTTCTGATACTTCTTTGCTTGGTATTTGGGGTATCATTTTATAGCTTTCCAGAGTTGAAAGTCTAGGCTCTCAACTCAATCTTTTTTGCACAGTGTATGTGTGGAAGGGGAAGGCACAGTTTTAAGGGTTTGTTTTGGGTGGGAAGAGGATAGAGTAGAAGGATTCTTTACTTAAGTATTGTCTTGCTATTTTTCTTTGTTTCCAGTTTCCTGGACATTTGGTTAGAGACAGAAAGATTGTTGGAGGTTATTTTTGTCTTCTCTCATTGGTTTTTCAGGCTATCATCTTGAGCTCCAGTGCTGGGTTTACTTTTTAGTTTTTAATTGTTTATATTTTCAATTATTAAATGTACAAAATAAAGTAAAAAAAAAATTCAGGTAACTTAACACCATGCCATAACTTGTGTCTCAAGATCACTTATCTATCTGCATCCATCTTATTTTATGCCTCCTTCTATGGTTTAGATATATATTCATATACATATATATATATATTATATAAAATATCCAAATACTTTAGTTGTACTTAGTGAGAAAAATAAGAAAATACATTTGCTCTATCTTCATGGATGTGATATTTTGAGTGGAGGATTAACTCACATATATCTAATATAGTCACTGAAATATTGAGATTTATATAGTATTCTGTTTTTTAGACTTGACCCATTTTCTATATTTCTTCTTTTCAGCTTTCTCAAATACAATATAATAAATCAAGCATTTTCTTCATTTTAACATCTTCTTTTTAGTTAAATATTATTTTATATTAACTATTGTAGATTCCCAAGAAATAAAATGGTTATTCTTGTCTTATTAAATTGTTAGTTAACTTATCAATTTTTCCTTCAGTATTCTAGGCTCTTAGTCTTCTTTTAACTCTTTTCATCCATTTTCAATTTTTGCATCACTTTTACCATCATTTGAATTCATATTTATATAAAATTCCATAAAATATTGCAATTTTGTTTTTATACAATATTTCAATCACAGTCACTTATATATACCAATTTTACTTGTACTAATTTCTGTTGATGTTGCCATTGATTTCCATCCCTTTCTTTATGACTAAATTTACTTGGGGGATAATTTTATGTCTGTTTGAAGAAATCACTTTAGAATTTTGTCACTGGTAGAATAATGGCCACTAAAAGATGCCCACTAAATCCAAGAATCTTTGAATGTGTTTTATTTCAAGGCAAAGAGATGTTAATTTTGCAAATGGAATTAATGTTGCTAATTATCTGACTGTAAAATAGAGGAATTATCCTGGATTATATGGGTGCTCTGAATTTAATCATAGTGCCCATAAAAGTTGAAAATGGAGGCAGAAAAAATCTTTAGGTAGAAACAATGTTCAAAAGACTCACCAACTTATTACTGGTTTAGAGGATGGAAGTTCATTTTGAAGATGGATGCCTACTTTGAAGACAAAGTTTTAAATACATATTTGAGGTAATAATGCAAGCATTCTCTACAATATGGGAAAGGCTAGGAGACTGATGTTCCCAAAGATCTCCCTGAAAGTAATGTATATCTGTTGACACCTTCATTTTAGCCCAGGGAGATCCATATCAACATCTACCTTTCGGAACTGTAAGCTAATAAATTTATGTTGTTTTTGGCCAATATGGTTATGGTAATTTATTAGCTGCAATAATAAACTAATAAAACTTTAGTGCAGATATGTTGGCAAACATTCTATCTTGCTTGTGCAACCAAAAGCATCTTTATATTACCTTCAATTTTGAAGGATATAAATTCACTTAAAAGATGTAGTCTCATTACCTTCTTGTTTCCATTTTGTCTGTTGAAATGATACATGTTAGTATTATATATTATAGCTATTTGAATGGAATCTGTATATTTACCTAAGTGAGTTTTTAAATTTTTTTCTTAATATTTAAAGGAGCTTTAGTATACATAAATGTTATATCAAAAATATGAGATGACCATATATACCAAACCCTCCCTCTTCCACAATTTCCCCCATTAACAACAACTTTCATTATTGTGGTACATTTAATACAATTGATAAACACATATTGAAACATTGTTACTAAGCATGGTCTTTAGTGTTCATTATGTTTTACACATAATGTAAACTATAGACCTAAGAATACACATTATTCTCTAGTGTTCATGAAACAATTCCCAGTACAGACTATGGTTACAAAGCAACTTTCTTTAAATTTATATATAAATAAATAAATAAATAAATATAAATTTATATATGTATATATTTATATATATATATATAAATCATACAATGTGTTCTCTCCAAACACAATGGAATGAAGCTAGAAATCACTAATGGAGTGAGGCATGGAAAAGATGAAAATATGTGGAAATTAAACAATGCTACTCTAAAATAACCAATTAGTCAAAGGAAGAATCACAAACGAAATTAGGAAATATATTGTAATTAATGAAAATGAAAACACAACTTTGGGATTAAGCAAAGGCAGTGTTTAGGGAGAAATTTATAGTTCTAAATGCTTACATTTAAAAAGAAGAAAAATGTCAAATCAGAGAACTACCTAAAAACTTGAGTATCAAGAAAATGAAGAGCAATTTAAAGACAAGGCAAGCAGAAGGAAAGAAACAACAAAGATTATACCAGCAATATGTGAAATAGAGATTAAAGCAATAATAGAGTGAACAAAGAAAACCAATAAATCGTTCTTTGAAAAGATCAATAAAATCAATAAGCCTTTAAGTAGACCAACAAAGGAAAAAGTGAGAGTGCATAACTAAAATCTGAATGAAAAGGAGGGCATTGCTATTGTCCACATAGAAATAAAAAGGTCTATAAGAAGAGATTATGAACAACTGTATGATAACAAATTAGAAAACCTTGTTGAAATGGACAACTTCTAGAAACAAACAAAATATTACATTGATTCAAGAAGAAATAGAATATCTCAACAACAAATAACTAGTAAAAAGACAGATCAATAATAAAAAACCTCCCCAACCAGAAAACCTCAGGACCAAATGGCTTCACATGGAATTCTTCCAAACTTTCCAAGAATAATTAATACTAATCCTGCTCAAACTCTTCCAATAAATGGAAAAATAAGAAACACTCCTTAACTCATTCAATGAGGCCAATATCATCCTCATATCAAAGCCAAATAAATGTACTAGAAGTAAAGAAAATTACAGATCAATACCTCTTATGAACATATATGCAAAAATCCTCAACAAAATGCTGGCATATTGAATCTAACAACAAATTTAAAAAATTATACAACATGATCAAGTGAGATTTATCCCAGGTCTGTAAGAGTGGATCAAGATAAGATAATCAATATAATATACCAGTTTAACAGAAGGAAGTAAAAAACAACCCATGACCATCTCAATTGATATAGAAGAGGCATTTGACAAAATCCAGTACCCTTTCTTGATTAAAACATTTAGAAATTAGGAATAGGATATTTCCTCAACATGATAAAATGCATATATGAAAAACCCACAGCCATCATATTTACTGGTCAAAGACTGAAAGCTTTTCCTCTAAGATCAGGAACAAGACAAGGATAGCCACTGTTACCACTATAATATTAAACCTTGTATTGGAAGGTTTACCTAGAGCATAACAAAAGAGAAAAATACAAAACCCTTTCAAATTAGAAAGACAGAGATAAAAATTTCTCTATTTACAGATGGCATGATCTCATGTACAAAAAAACTTGAAAAATTCACAGCAATCAAGTAGAGTAAATAAATTCAGGAAATTGTTGGGATACAAGATCAACATCCAAAAATCATTAATATTTGTATATCAGTGAATGATGGAAGAAAAAATCAAGAAAAATCTATTTACAGTAGCAACTAAAAGAATTAAATATCTAAGAATAAATCTAACCATTTCATAAAGGACTTGTAAACATAAAATTACAAAATATTGCTAAAAGAAAGCAAAGAAAATGAGTAAATAGAAAGACATTCCGTGTTCATAGGTTGAAATCTAAATTTTATTAACATATAAATTCTACCCAAAGGAATTTAAAGATTCAACGCCATCACAAGCAAAATCCCAACAGCCAGCTTGCAGAAATGGAAAAAAATATCAAATTTATATGGAAGGGTAAGGGGCCCCATATAGCCAAAGCCTTTTTGAAAAAGTAGAAGGAAGTTGGAGGACTCACACTTCCCAATATTAAAACTTATTACAAAGCCACAGTAATCAAAATAGTATGGTACTGACAGAGGAACAGACATATAAGCCAATGGAATCAACATAAAAGTTAAGAGACCAATGCTCACAAATATGGTTGACTGATTTTTGTTATTTTTGTTTTTTTTTCCTTTTTCACTAGAAAAGTTGTGAGATTACAAAACAATCATGCATATATGCTGAATTCCCATGCATTATAAAAATGTTCTTTCACCAATTGGAACAAATTTACTTCTATTCAAGATAGTAGTAATAGGCTGGATAAGGGAATCTGTGTTTTATCCATAATCTTTCTGTAAATTTACAACTTCTATAATTAAAAAAAATACTAAGAAAGCATTCATAAAGCAGTTTAAAACAAAAGCTTTTCTCTAGTTTGTCATGTTATAGGGAAGAATAGAAGATATCAAGGTGATTAAGAGTGCTTTTCGGCCATACGAGATTGTGCATCGATGTGTTCATGTGTGTATGTGTGGGCTTGTGTGTATGTGGCATATGCGTTTGTGTCTAAGGAGACAGAGTTTAAGAAGAATTTGTACTGTTATTTTAATGATAACATTATGATCATTTAGTGTAACTATTTCAATGTATGGATAAAAAACTCAAATTTAAGCATATCAGGGATCATTTTTCTTTAGGCAAAGAAAGGATAGTGTATCCATGTTTGAAAATTGAAATTTTATTATGTTCTCCTGCATTTATTAAATGATGTGTCTGTGAACCATATCAAATAAATAATTCTTAATATATCAAAATATAAACAAGGAAATATGCCAATGATGAAGAAAGTGAATTGTGAAATTCCCTGGAATAATGAGTAAGACACAAGTAAAAAGAAACACAATATATTTGGAGAAATACCAAGCAATTTAAATCAGCTATAGACTTAAGAAGCAAAATAAAAGTGAAGTCAATCAAAGTGGAG
This sequence comes from Cabassous unicinctus, assembly GCA_029593785.1. Classification (NCBI taxonomy): domain Eukaryota; kingdom Metazoa; phylum Chordata; class Mammalia; order Cingulata; family Chlamyphoridae; genus Cabassous; species Cabassous unicinctus. Next base: position 38,337 of record JAQZBX010008392.1, read on the forward strand.
TTGGATTATGAGAGAAACCAGAGTGAAGTGATATGTGGGATAGGGACAGTCTCCCCAGGAAGTGACTGTCTCCAGGTTACATGATGGGTACAGACACAAGAGAAGGGGTGTTAGAGAGTTCTGGTAAACATCAAATTATGGTGATATCTAGCAATTATTTTCAGGCAAAGCAAAATAATGAACTTGATCTTCCAACATTGTAATTTCCCCCTAACATCCATCTGTTTCTCCCACTACACCCTCTTTAAGAAGCAACAAGAGCAACTGAACGCAGAAGATGAAAACACACAGTCCTAAATGTCACACACCACCCATTTACAATGTGAATTGGCCTTTAGTGGAATTAAAAGATTTCCTCTCTGTAGCAGCTCATGAGGTCACCCCTTTTGAAATGGAAAAATAATCAAAACATTATACTTTTGTTTTTACCATTGTATTTGCTATTATTATTATTATTATTGTATTTATTTTCCTTTAGGAAATGCTTTAATCATAATTTTAACATCTATTAAATATGGAGGCTGAAAATCAAATAACTATGTGGAAAAAAAGCAACTTGGAATATTACACAACAAAAAACACAGAAGTTGAAGAAATGAAATGTTTTTACTTCAGAGAAGATTATAGATAAAGAAGCATTTATTTACAACTTGGCTATAACCTTCTTTGCTTAGCTCAGGTTTTTTATCATGATAGTTTTATCAGAAACTTTAGTCTTTTCGATGATTATTAGGTATGTAGACATCTGGGTTGAGTTTCCACTAACACTCTATTAACTCCTACTGACTTTAAAATTTTTTTAAAATAACAAGTCAAGGAGAGGCATCAAGGATATGCAAATTAGACTGAGATTTGTCTGGAGATTTTAAAGTTATTTCTACAAGAGATTTTTCAGACCCTGACTGTATATGGCCAGAGCATTGCAGTCTTCAATTAGTTTTCAGGAATATTTCAAGAGCTGTGATCAAAGTATGAAACATTTTATTAAGGCACAACATTCAAAGACAGTATTATTTTAGGACCAGAAATATTTTTATGTGATGTGAAACACAATGGGCTATTGTTAATCAATGTAGAAAATTAATTTCTACCATATCCCCTAAACACCACATCTCTTTAAAGCATAATTTATTAAGGACAAATGTAAGACCTTGCAATTATATTGTTCCCTTTTTGAATGAGATTTTCTTAGGGAAATCCCTCTATTCCAACATAAGTATACAGGGACAGAGAGGCTATAGAGGTAATGGAGAGGTAAAGTGTAATTCTTGTCCATGCTTGCCTGAAGTCAAATATATTATAGTTAGAATCTGATTTTTTAGTAAACATTGAGCATGTTCCATGTAGATCATAGTATTTAATTCACATATTTTGGAGAAATAAAAAATCATATTAATTTAGTTACAAAAGACAGTTACTGTTATTCTGGTATAATTTAGAGGTCACCAGATCTTTAATCACATGTATATTAATAAAATATAATACCTAATTACTCTGTTTAGAACTATAAAGGTGTTAATATATATGTTATATTGCCTCAAATACCAGGGCTCCGAAGGCTCTAGAAACATCCAGACACTATAGGCAGGGCAGACAGTTCAGGAGTTTGGCAATCTGCCATTTGGCATTACTTTGAAATTTAAGCTCCCAGTATGACAGAGTTGGACTCATTTGTGGTTTCCCTACACATGGCTCTTCTGTCCCTTCTATTTGAACCTGTAGTTAGTGCTAGAGTTGATAGGTGTATGTCCAAAAGACTTAAATCTTTGTTCCATCCATGTGCCAGTTAGGCCCAGAATCTCAGCAGAGTTGCAACACCTACAGTACAGTTCATTGGACTCACCGAGAACAACTAACAAGGAGAGGATGATGGTCAGCACCCATCCCAAGGAACAGAGAGTGCCTGCAACTGCAAACAACATAGTTCAATCCATTTTCCCCATGGGCTCTATAACACCCTCTCAATTAGAGGCAGAGTAGGCATCACCATCCCAAAATCCTCAAGATTGGGGAATGACCAATGGACTAAAGTAGACTTGCTATTATTCTACTATAGACTTATTGTCATTCTAGTAATTGAAGAACTTTTATGATTGATTTGGAGGCAGTGGTCACTGTAGATTCTGTAGGAGAGGGAAGAATAGGTGTAATATGGGGGCATTTTGGGGACAATTGGAATTGTCTCTCATTAACTTACAATGATGGTACAGACCACTATATATTTTGTCATAACCTACAAATTTTGTGGCACAGAGTGTAAACTATAATGTAAACTCTAGTCTACAGTTAATAGCAATGCTTCAATTTTAACAAATGCACCACACTAATTAAGGATGTTGTTAATGTGGGAAGCAGTGGGAAAGGAAGAGAGTTGGGCATTTGGTTATCACCTATATTTTCAATGTAATATTTATATTATCTAAGGCTTCTTAAAATTAAAAAAATATTAATTTGTAAAAAAATGAATAAGTAAAAGAAAAAACATCTTGGTAAACTTAATTCATTTTCTAAGTAGTTAATGGACATGCCTATAAGATAAAAGAATGGTTCTCAAGTATTATGTTTATTGCTTACTATGTGCTTGTGTTGTGGCCTATTTTGTCTTTGTGAGTTTATGTCTAAGACAATGACTGTCACACTTCTCTTAGCTGTCCTAGTCATATCCATTGGCATAGGAACTGGGGCTAGCAGTTTGTGCCAACCAAGGTCTACCACAATCTCTCCCTAAAGTTAACCAACATCATGGGAGAAACTAGTTGTGCCTTAAAAGTCCTTAGACAGCAAATAGACTACCTTTCTCCCATGGTATTGTAAAATCACAAGGCACTAAATGTGCTAATAGCAGCACAGGGAGGAAAATATGTATTTCTCAAGGAAGAATGCTGTTTCTATGTAAATAATTCCAGAATATGCCTAGGCAGTAATGGAAACCTACTAGATGAAGCCCACCAACTTCAAGAGGATGCAGCCTTTGGAGCCCTTTCTCACTCTTCTGATCCAGTATGTCATAGCTGGCCCCCTTTTGGGCTTCTTATCAACATTTTCTTTATCTATTTAGTGAGACCATGTATCTTCACAATTCTAAGTTTATTTCCTCCAGAATCATCACATTACAAAACAAGGTATTAGTCAGGCAGGGATTTCATCCAGCTCCAACCATGGTACAAGACCCATCTTTCTTCATCCTCAATAGAAAAACCAGATGGTTTTACAATCTGTCAGCTCCCCCTTAAGAATAAGTGTGTAAAGTATCATAAGGAGAGTTGAGGTAGGTTAGTAGAGGGAAATAGGGAAGACTGAGTTACAAGCTGGGACCAAGCAGAGAACATGGCTGTGAACCCCACCCAGAAACCCCCTAAAGTAAGGCTGCTACTAAGAACAAAGGCAGAAAAAACCTGCTGAGTCCCTGGCCATGACGTCCCATTTGGAACTCTTTCCAAGGTTGAGGTGAGGCCACAGTAACTCCAAACAGGCTTCCTCATTGGGCCCCTGAGAGCTTACAGGAGGGATGGTAAGGCAACCAATCGGAACATTGAACAGCTGAGTCCCCTCCCCAACATTAAGAAAGGTGAGGAGGAAAGGCTTTAAAAAGCCCTAACTTGGGGACTGACACACGCATCTCACTCTGTAGCATGGCTCGGACCCATGGTTCAGGTGTGTACTTATCTCTTTTCTTTTCTCTTAATAACAATAAAAATAAATAAATTCATTGCTGTGACAGAATCCTATCAATATATAATGAATTTAGAAAGATTAGGTGCCAAAATTCCCAGCACAATGCTTGTATATTTATCATACAGAAATTAAAAACCCAGGAAGTATGAACACTGCAGAACTTATGTGATTTATTCCTTCAGTTATTTCAAACATTGAAATTTTCCAGGTTGAGGAACAGAAAGAAAAAAAGAAATCAATGGATAAAAATGACCAGAGCTTGAGGAAATTATGGGTCATCACCATGTATGCCAATATATGCATCATTTGAGTCCTGGAAGAAGATGGAGATAAAAGGTCAGAAAAATATTTGAAGAAATAATGGAGGAAAATTTTCCAAATCTGATGAAAGATATGGATACAAATACAAGAGGCTGAACAAATGCAAAGCAGGATAAACCCAAATAGGTATCCATTGAGACACATTATAATGAAATTCCTGAATGCCAAAGACAAAGATAGAAGATTAAAAACAGCAAGAGGAAAGCAACATATCATATATAAGATATATTTAATAAATTTAATATCCATTTTCTCAATAGAAGCTTTGGAGATAAAAAGACAGTGCTGAAAGACAATGCTGTAAGAAAAGAAAGAAAAACAAAAACTTTTTACCCAAGATAATATAAATGGCAATGTTTCTAAGACATGAGGCTGATATTAAGTTATTTATGGAAAATAAAACAAAAACCGATGTATTTCATTATCAATAGACCTTCCTTACAGGAAAAACTAAAGGTAGTCCTACATGTTAAAATGAAAGGATACTGTTGTGTTTTTATGTTATTCATCTCAAAGTATTTTTTAATTTCCCTTTTATGATCACTTCCTTGACCTCTTAGTTGTTTAAGAGTCTGTAGTTTAATTTCCACATAGTAGTGCATTTTGCAGTTTTCCTTTTGTTGGCTTTTAATAGGATTTTATTGTGTTCAGAGAAAACACTTTATATAATTTCAACAGTTTTAAACTTAGTAAGACTTGTTTTTGTTCTTATCATATGGTCTTTCCCGGAAAATATACTACGTACTAAAGGACTAAGAACCAAAACCTTTGACCCATGCCAGTGACTCTTTCATTATAATTATATTTTTCAGCTTCAAAATTTGTAATTAATTCCATTTTAAAATTTCTGTGTCTTTACTGATAACCTCTATTTATAAAATGCTGTTCCTCTGCCTTCCTTTACGTCTTGGTACATTATGTTTAACAGATCTTTGAGAATATTTACGGTAGTTCATTTAAAGTTTTACCAGTTCAATTTCTTCCTAATGGAAAATTTCTGTTAATTACTCTTATTTTCTGTGCATGGAACATACTTGCTCCTTTGCATGTCATATTTCTGTTGTTTTTGTTGAAAGCCAAGCATTCTGAATATTAGAAAGTAGTAATATTGGAAATAAAATATTTCCTCCTGCACAGTTTGTTTTGGTTGCTTGCTGTGGATTTGTATTACTGTTTTTCATGACTGTTCTATTCTATATTTAAGAACTATACTCTTTGTTATTTTAGCTTGTTGTCAGCTAGTGGTTTGACAGATATTCCTCTACACATGTGGAAAAAAGAAAAAGAAAAGAAGGGGAGAAAAAAACCTCTCCCAGTCTTTACAAATTGGCCTTGTGTTTGAGTACTCCTTTAATCTAAGCCAGTGTGTTGAAAACACTGCCCTGACCTCCACTTTTTGCATGTGCTGAGTATAGAACTGGAGGAGAAAGTTCAGGTTCTTCACAAATCATCTTTCTCAGCATGCATTCTCAGGCTTGTGTGTGGCTTTCTGGATTCCCTGTTATATGTGATAATATTTGTTACTCTCCCCAACTTTCATCCTATTATTCAAATATGTTTGTGGTTTTCCCAAACTCTAATCTTTTTCCTCATGCATTGGCACCTTGTGCATTTGTCTTTTCTATAGTTTTGAGTAATTCCCTATATATAGCTTCATTCCTCCATGATAGTGTTACAACAGAGATGCTACAAAAACTAGCACCTTGCATTATTACTTTGAGTTTCTCCCAGACAGATCAAAAGAGGCAAACACAATTCCTTGTGTAAAAGGACCACCCAGATCCCTCTGGAGTCAGGTATCCACATGGCAATTTGGTTCTGCTACCTTAAAGACTGCCAACACACAAGAAAATTTGGTTAAAAGAAGGCTAAGTCAACATGCCACAAACTGTTCAAATATAAATTAATTGTTTATTTATATTAGACAGTTGTATGTTTAGAGAAATATCCTGCAAAAAATGTAGAGTACCCATATACTCCCATCACAAACACAATTTTCTCTATTATTAAACTTTTGCATTAGGGTGGTAAATATGTTGTAATTTTTGAAACAATATTATTATTCTACATTTAATCTCTTAACTATAGTCCATTGTTTATATTAGAGTTCACTTTATGTGCTATAAATTCTTAGGACTCTTTAAAATATATTATTCCAGTTATATATATGTGTATACACAATTTAAAATTTCCACTTTTAACCACAAGTTCTATGCAATTTTAAAACATGGATCACCTTTCCTCCACTTTCCAATAATAATTTCATCTTTTACTTCTAAAGCCTCATAAAAAGTCTCTTTAACATCCATATCCCTAAAAACAGTCTCTTCAAAGCAATACAGGGCATTTCCATCAAGCCTCTCACAATTCCTCCAAAAAATACCCCTTACCCATTTATAAAACCATTCTAGCATTTTGGTGATTACAAAAACATGACCCCACTCCTGGTACCAAATTCTGTTTTAGTCAGCCAATCTGGTGCTGATGCAAAACATCAGAAAACTATTGGATTTTATAATGGGTATTTATTTGTGGTAGAAACTTAGGCTTACCAGGCCATAAAGCATAAGTTACTTCCTTCACCAAGTTCTGTTGCTGCATATTGGAACAAGATGGCTGCTAACATCTGCAAGGGTCTAGTCTTCCTGGGTTCCTTCTTTCCTGGAGCTTTTTTCTCTCAGGGCTCTGCTGCTCTGCTTTCTCCACAAGATCACCTGTAGACCATCAGACCCTCTAGGCCTTTTCTCTCTCACCAGGTCCTTTGCAGTGTTTAATGGAGCCTTCTCTCTTTCCTCATATATCTGCTTCTCTGTGTGTTTACATCCCAGGCTCCAGGATCAAAACTTCAAATAATTCCTATGCCTTTTTATTTTCTCTGTGAGCCCCACGAAAGGCATACTACTGACATGGCCCAATCAAAGACTTAATCATTATTTAATCAAGTAAAAGTGAAATATCTGAATCTAATACAATCTAATATGCCCAGACCAATTCCCAAACATAATCCAAGATGTATTTTTGGAGTTCATAAACAATATCAACCTGCCACACTCTCTCCTGTTTTTATTTTTTTTCTTTCAACTTTCAAATCTCCCTTTACTATTTCCTGAAGGGCGGGTTTCTTGTAGACAAACTCTATTAATTTATGTTTATTTGTGAATATTTTGAACTTTCCCTTATTTTTGAATGCCAGCATTATTGGATACATAATTCTTAGCTGAAATTTTTTAAATACCTTAATTATATCATACCACTGCCTTCTCATCTCCATGGTTTCAGAGGAGAAATCAGCTCTCCTTTTTCTATCTGTTTTACTACCTATTTGATTTCAGGTGTACTATACTTGACATCCCTAAATATTTCCTATGCCTTTTCAAATCTGCTGCTATATGCTTCCAGTGAATTTTTAATTTCTTTTATTGTGTCATTCATCACCATCATATCTGTTATCTTTTTGTGTATGTTTATAATATCTTCAATATGCTCCCCCAGTGTCTTCTTAATATCCTTTATCTCTCCCTTCCCTTCATTAAGTTGATTCATGATATTTGTTTAGAGACCCTTTATAAGTTTTTCCACATTCTTCATCTCCTCCTGTTTTTCAGTTTGTTCATTAGCCTGGAAAATGCCTTCTTGGTTCTTAGTATGGCTTGTATTTTTTTCTTCAGTGTCTTGGCATCTGTTTATCTTAATAGGCTTATTCACATGGTTAGCTTGTTTATATACTCTAGATTTTAATATTTTTGTTTTATGTTATGGTTCCTTTTGACCTTTGGTTCCAATTATTCTATATCATTGTAGTTGTCTGTGTTACTTTGAAAAGATATTATGAACATAGAAAAGGAAAGAGAGAAGAGGAATAGAATAATAGTAATAATGAAAAATGATACTATCATCCATTTTAACAAATGTACCACATTAATAAAGAATGTTGTTAATGTGAGAAAATGTGGGAGTGGTAGTGAGTGGGCTATGATTTTTTTTTGTAACATTTATTTAATATAAGTACCTTAAAATTTTTAAAATTACATTTAAAAATGATAGAAAAGAAATCGCAAAAGATCCAAGAAAATGAGTAAAAAAATCATAAAAAATGCAAATTTTACACACTCTGTTCAAGGCAGTTTGAGCATGTTTCAAAATAGAACACATAGTGGGCTACAAATCAACATATTTCAATGATTTAAATTTGTGATGTGAAGATGGTAATAGAATAACAGGCAGAGCTCAATGTTCTCACAAAAGCAAAAGAGAGAGGCAAAAACTGTCTGAGGGACCTGCTTTGGGAGTCAGCAGACCAGGACAGTGCTACACAACTCCCAGGAGGGTGAGGGACAGAGAGCAAAGAAGCTAAAAGGAAAAACATGAGTTACCAAGCGTCCATGGCAGCTGGGAATGAGTCCTTTTCCCACCCACAAGATATTAAACTGGGTTAAAACCCCTGAATCACTACAGCTAACTGACGGGAACAGATATCTTCCTTCCTGTCAGCTATTTCAAGGTAAAGGGAGAGGTGGTCCTGGTGCTTTTCTTCAGTGAATTCAGCCAGCAAAGTCTGCTTTGAATCCCGACTCTGGAGATTCAACACAAGAACACAGGAAAGCTAAGACTGAAACACCTCAGTAGAAAGGTGCACTAACTATCACAATCTGCTGGCCAATCTGGAAATTGCATGGACAAAAACTATTCATGCTTTCTTAATCCAAACCATAGGAGAAAATCTGTGCCCCACTAGTGGGTTCTTGGCCCAATTTTGAAAACTTAGCTGGACATTTTTAAAGACTGAAAATAAATTAAACCAAATATCAAAGAAAAAGTGTGAAAAAATTCTATATGCAAGAGAAAGAAATTGGCCATTGGAATAAATTCACCAACATATTCAGATGCCTAGACATCAGCAAGAAATTACAATCTATATTAGGAAACAGGAAATTATGGCTCAGCCAAAAGAACAAACCAAATATCCTGAAGAATATAGGATTTAAGATAACTAATGAGTGATAATCACACAACTTTCCCAAATCACTTCAAGGAATTTATAGAAAATATGACAAAAAGAGTAAAGGATATTTAGAAGGTACTGGGAGGGCATAAAGAATAATTTGAAAGCCTGCAAAGAAAAGTAACAAACTTTATAGGAATGAAAGACATGATAGATGAGATTAAAAACACATTAGGGGAACATAGGAGCAGACTTGAATTGCTGGAGGACAGAATGAGTTACTTCAAAGCCAGAATATCTGAAATGGAAAAGACAGAAAACAGAAAAAAAGAGAATGGTGAAGATGGAATAGAGTCTCAGGGAATTGAATGGCAATGTAAAATGCACAAACTTTCTCATTATTGGTGTCCCAGAAGGAGAAGAGAATAGAAAAGGGGCAGGAAGAATATTTGAGGAAATAATGACTAAAAACTTCTGAACACTTATGAAAGACATAAATATCAATATCCAAGAAGAAATATGCAGCCCAAATATAAAAAAATCAAACAGTCCTACCCCGTCACACTTACTATTCAGAATGACAAATATCAGGAATACGGAGAGAATTCTGAAAGCGGCACGAGAGAAGCAAAGCATCACATACAAGGAAAACTCAATAAGATTAAGTACAGACCTCTCATCAGAAACCATGGAGGAGAGAAGAAAATCATATGATGTATTTAAGGTAATGAAAGAGAAAAACTGCCTGCTAAGAATTCTGTATCTGGCAAAGCTGTGCTTCAATAATGAGGTTGATTTCAAAGTCTTCACAGACAAACAAAAACTGATAGAATATATTACCAGATGACCAGATTTACAAGAGCTACTAAAGGGATTGCTGCAGACTGAAATTAAAAAAAAAAAAAAA
>JAQZBX010008393.1:0-48210 GCA_029593785.1 Cabassous unicinctus
TCCAGGTGATCAACATTTTCAAAGTGAACAGTGATAACCATGTATTCATGAATAAGATAGGACCGAGGCAAAAAGGTTCTAGCCTTGATATTAATAAGTAACTCCAACAGATTTCTAGGTGGCATAACAATTGAAGTGTTCTCATAGCACTGAAATAAATAGGCTATGTTTCTTGTTAAAGTCAAGAATGATGGTGGCACAGGATCAGTATCTGCAAACTTGGGACAGACACACTGATGAATTCAACTACCTCTTCCTCAGAGATCTTAAAATGTTCCTCAATTGGTAGTGAGCACCTGGGACAACTGTAGAAGGTTCCTTTAAGATGACGTTTGATGTTCTTTATTCCAGATAGCAGACACCATCTGGCTGAAGTGCAAAATATACATACAGGTATGTTCCTCCTAGAATGACATCCACAAGTATAAACCCTAGTCCAAACACATGCACAAAGCTCTTCTTTGAGAACAGCTGGTATCACTTCATCTGGGTCCTTGCAGTTGACAGCAACGGAGTGGGGCGGAGGGGAATGATGAGAACCTCCTCAAAGCTCTTGGGTTCATCATTCTTGGCCTCCTTCTGGGCCAGTGTGGCATATATGATTTTGCATTTTCTCCCCCAACCCTTCCAGTTCTTTCCCCCTCCAGTTGCAGCAACATTCCATTCTTAAGGAAATGATTGTTTGCTAATTTGCGACTGATCAGTAAGCCTTGTATCAAATGCTTAACCTCTTCTCCAGGTAACCTGTAAGAATATCTGTTCTGTTGATTAAGCTCAAATCAAGAAATCTTCCATAGTTACCATAAATATGTAACTTCTGCCTTACAGAGAAACACGGTAAAGGTTATCTGCCAGAACACTGCATTCTTTAGAAACAACTGCTTAGAACACTACATTCTTTAGAAGTCCTGCTCCGCTCATGTGCCTTCCCCATCTGCACGTAAACATGCATTATAAAAGACCCCTCTGGTTTTGCAGTGAGATGTGGACAATCAAGCTTGGAACTGTCAGCTCTCCACCCACCGCTGAGGATGAGGACCCTACGTAAGCCCCCTGATAAATACTCATTTACTTGCCCAACCAGACTTGTCTAAGTTGTTCTTTGGTCTGACGTATCCCTCTCAGTTTGGTGACAAGCTGTTGTTCTCTACAGCTCCTTATTATACTCAGAACAGCCGGAGACGAGCTGAATGTCATCTTCACCATGGCGCAGCATTGTTGAAGCATCAGAGGGCGGCAGAGGGCTTCAGGTGCAAGCTCTGGGCAGCGGCTGCAGGCTCCTAGGTTGGGCTCTAGGCATGGTTCAGTGGCAGCTAAGGAGGTATGGGCATCCCTGGAGGCAGCTGAGGTAGCTACTGCTGCACGGCTCTTACAAGCCCAGGCTACGTTGTTTTTTGAAAAATAGATACAAACTCTTGGGGGAGAGGTAACAGTTTTTGAGGAACTCTTGTTAGAAGTAGAATGTATCCAGGGAATTTGTTAAAAGCTGTGGTTCTAGTGCTGCTAAGATTTCCTTCTTTAAAAAATTCCCAGGTTCTTTCTCAGCTGTGAATTCTGATCTCTAGCAACTTTAGCCCGTTTCTCTGTGGTTCATTTCCACCTGTCATTTTCTGCAGACACACTAATGAGGGTACAGCAGCATCCTTGGTCCAGGAAACCACAAACTTGCAATTCTTTCCCTTTCCACTTGCTTTGGAGATTTAATTTTCCTCTGGCTTCTGTCTGCTTTTGGATACTTTCCAGTGTTTTAAAACAGTTGTTTTTAAAATTCTTATTCAGTTTTTAAAATTAGCTGGGGTTGATAGGACCACTTCACTCATCTGCTGTATCAGAAACCCTTTGTTTTTCCTACTCAATAATAAACTTAACACAGGAAAAAACTGCTATATAAAATATTTTGAGATCAACATTCTCAAATTCGAGTGGAATGGAAAAGAAATATGCAAGTCCATAATTCTAAAAATTGCAGAACAAAATCTAAGGGATAGCTTTAAAAAAAATCCATGATCAGAGCAATATAAAAATATATCTTGGGTTATTCTCAAATAAAGACTTAGGAAATAGATGCAGTACGTACACAGGGAGGAGAAAAAGAATAGCTGTCTAAGCAAAATGTGGGATATGTCAAAAGTACAGTTTGATGAAAAAAGGGAGAAAGATGTAAAATAACTGAATACTAGCAATAGATAACATAAGAGATTCAAAGCGGTAAGAAAAAGTTGAGGCCCAAACCTAGAAACAGCCCAAATGTCCATCAACAGAAGAGTGGAAAAACTGTGGTATATTCATACAATGCTATTACTTGTAATAAAAAAGGAACAAAGATATACTGTACAACAAGAAAAAATCTCACAGACATACTGAGCAAACCGAAGCTGAACATATAAAAGAGCACAAAATGTATGATTCTATTTATATGGAAAGAAAACTAATCTGAAGAAGAAATAATAACAATGGTTGTCTCTGCGGGATGGAGAAAATGAGTGGAAGGAACACTAGGGAACATTCTGGAGTGATGGGAATGTTCTATATTTTGATAGGGGTGGGTTACTCAAGTAAATACATTTGTCAAACTTAAATTGACTGCATTTCATTGTATGCAAATTTTACCTAAAAAAAAATGAACACTCACCCAAAACATTTCATTAATTGGAAAAACAAAGTTGTGCACCCTCTCCCTTTTAAAAGGATTTTTAAAAGATTTTAACTTTGTCTCTGGATTGAAATATGTGAAATATGAATGTTCTCCATAATCTCTACCTATTAAAAAAAGATATTCTTCAAAACTTTTCTTTTGTACACATATAGTATCTTCCGTACAGTAATGCACACTCTTATTTATTTATCCCGCCCCCCCTTGTGGCTTTTGCTCATTGTGTCCATCTGCTGTGCGTTTTTCTGTGTCTGCTTGTCTCCTTTTGTTGCATCATCTTGCCGCATGGGCAGGCCGTCAGCTCACCTCACGGGCCAGCTTGCCTTCACTAGGAGGTCCCGGAAATCGAACCCAGGGCCTCCCATATGTTAAACGGGAGCCCAACCACTTGAGCCACATCCGCTTCCCCACACTCTTATTTTCGACCTGTACATATTAGCTCACTAACTGGGTTCCATCTACTCTTCTCCTGGCATTAAGAATTCTAAAACTCAGAGGATTCCAAAAGGATTCTAGAGAGAAACATCTCTAAATTCCTTTGTCTTCAAGATGCACCACAAGACACAATAAAAAATGAAAAACTATACTCCTGAAAGGGCCAAAGACCATCTCAAATCCTTTTTAAAAAGAGGTAAGATATACAAAGCACTGTTGATACTATAGACTGGAAATCATCTCTACATCTAATAGAGAACTGATTTAAATTATGGCGCACATAATGAACTAAATCCATGAATTAGAAAGATGCTAGAGAAGACTATCTATTGACATAGATTTTCAGGATCTAGTGAATGAAGAAAAGTTGATTCAAAATCAGTACATTCAGGTTGTTTTTGTTTGAAATATACTAAAGCCTTACAATAATGCACTCCAGGATAACATGGATTCAGATATTACGCAGCAGTCTCCTTTCCTCTACCTAGCTCTTCTTTTCATTTCATCAATTTTGCAATAACTTCAGCTCACATTTTGTGCAACTGAATTATCTGAACCTTCATTTTAGCATTACAGTAAGATATTACCATCCATCTACATATTAATAGATGAATAGATAGACAATAAAACTTTTGAAAGGGTATACACTATAATGCGAACTCTGGCTATTTCTGAAATGTGAGATTCTTATGACTTTAATTTTCTCTTTTTCACCTGATTTTTCTGATCTTTCCATAAAAAACTGTATTTCTTATGTAATAACAGAAATTACAATGTAAAGAAAAGTTAACATATTACATATGATGTAAAGATGATGTATTTTATTAGGTTCATTGCGCTTACCTGATAAAACGTTCCACGTAAGGCATTGAAAAGAATCGTTTCCTATTGTATCTTTTATTTAGGTGCCAAGGTATAGGCCACTGCTTGAACTTATACCTGCAAAGAAAGCAAAAAGTTATCACTTTATTGAAAACATTTAAAACATTTTCACTTTTAAAAACACAGTTCTTTCTTTGAATCAAATGTTTTCAGTAAAATGAGATGGGATTGACTATTAAAGATTTTTAAATTTTTAGTTTTAAATTATGAAAAACTGTAAACTTACAGAAAAGTACAGATAATAGACACTCTTAAATCTACCACAAAATTGCAGACACAGCTAAAGTTCCCTCCTTCCACAATAACTACTTATCATGAGTTGGAATGTACCATTACTAGGTATTTTTTATACTTTCACTACATACATACATATATATAATTTGATGTTTATATATAACTGATATAGAAATAAACATATGCAATTTTATATTTACGCTTATGTTTGTGTTTTGTATTTTTAAAATGTAAATAAATGGTGCCAACCTAACTTCAAAAGGAAACTGCTATAGTCACATATATGATGTGGTCCTAAAATGGAATTCTATCCAGCATTTAAAATGAAACTATCAATCATCTATCTATATCTAAAAAAGAAACCTAAAAAACCATAACATTGAATGGAAAGAAAAGGATATTGTAAAATCATAGTATAACATTTGAAAATATTTCAATTGAAAAATGAAAGGAGACTAAATTTCAGGCCTTTTAAACAATTGTTTCTAAAAATTCAAAATTAATCTATATTATTATAAGCCTAAATTCCAATCTTTTTGTAATTTTGGCTTTTAGAATACAATTTGACAGACTGCCATAAAAGGTATAGACTACTGCTTTAAGCAGAATAGGTATGCTATTGTATGTCTTTCAGTTCATTCCCATTAGACTGACAGTCTACTGTTTCCCAACCGCTAAAAATATGTCACTTCAAAAAAGTAATATCTTACATTACAATCACATGTTCTTTTTGACATAAAAAAAATTTGGATACAATATTTTTAAGGAGTTCTGCATTTAAAAGTCTATCTTAAATATTTTAACATACTATAAGGAATTAGAGAAAAAAGGCAATGGAATTATGTTTGAGTTAATAAGCTATACTGGAAAAATGATATAATTGCTATATTCACTACTTTGTTTAGCTTGGGAGATGTTAAAAGTAAAATTTAAAAACCCTTGAAGAGACTACCACTCTTAGGGATTCTTAAATTGACACAGATTCCCCCTCTACCTTTTCCTATTTGACCTCAACAGGATTAAGACAAGAATTAGTAGAAAATAAAAGTTTTTAGTGAGATATTTTTGATAATTTCACTCTTTCTATGGTGGATTAGGTTAGACAGTACAGTTACTTCACTAAATTTAGATCCAAGAATCCCCATTACCAAAAATTCCAATGAAAGAACCTATCAAGTAAGTAATCTGCCTTTATATGGTAAAATTTCAAGGTTACAGGCAAGGTCTCCAACCACCCAAAATGCTCTTCCCATTTTGTTGACTGCTGTTTAAAATTCTAATGATGTTTCACGTTGGGTGGTTAATCCAAATGTAAATAAACCTCCAGGAAAGAATACGCTGAGTCTTCTCAATTATTTTTAACTCAGTGTAAATGCTGATTATCAGATCTTTCTCAAGGTCTGTCAAAATTCTGGGAACTGGAGGCAGGAAAAAGGAGATGTCATGAAAAGTAGAAATGTATAATGAATAGGGGGACTGGAAAATGGGGTTTAAAAAATACACTTTCATAATTTGGCCCAGGGTTCACCCTGATGGCAATGGGTGCAAACTGGGACTGGTTGGTGGGACCTTATTCCTCTAGAACTTCTTTTTCAACATAGAGAGACTGGGAGGTGAAGAATCTTGTCTGTTTTTTGTTTATTATTATTATTATTGAAATAATGAAAATTATCTAATAATTATTGAAGTAATTGATGCACAATTGAGGAATGCACAACTCTATGATTATACCAAATACCACTGATTGTACACTTTGGATGAATTGTATGCTTTATTAATATGTATCAATAAAATTAATTTGTTTGGGAAAAAAAAAAAAAAAAGCCCCAGGCTCTTAATGGGCAAAGAGAGCAAGTATATGTGGCTAGCTTCATGGGATCTATAAACCTCTGAAATTGTATGTATAATGAACATTTTTTCTGGAAAAAGAATCCAGAACTTTCACCAAATTCTCAAAAGTTCATATATGATCCACGTAAGATTTAGAACCACTGATACAAGCTATCCTCATTCATATCCTGGAATTTCAAAGGGGTTTGGATCTTTGCTTATAAATTAGATACATCTCTAATATGTCTCATATGGTGAGAGTTTTCTTGAAAAGATGTTGGGCAGGTGGATAAAGCATAGAATATTTATGCTCATCTTAGAAGAGCCACAATGTAATTTTTATACCAGATGATTCTTCCAAAGATATCTCTTCTCCAAGCACCAGGTCTAGCTTTTTCTTGACCAGTCTGAAGAAGCCTTAGGGCATCTTCTCTTTCCTGGACAACTTTATCTAATGCATCCATGGAATCTACCACCTGAGAAGAGAATAGAAACATGTCATTTCACCTACAACTGAATTCCAAAAAGAACATATAAAGACTTATGCTATGGAAAACCTATGGTAAATATTTTTTTTCAAAAAAGTATTTTCTTGAATATTTCCTAAAAGTCTTTCTGGCACAGGTAGGCATACATAGGTGTCTGTAATATCACTTTCTGTATTTTTTAAAGTTTATAGTTTCATTTAAATGAAAATTTATTTAACTCAGATTTCCATATATTAGTTTTACTTGAAGAGGGATACAATTTTATAGATTCCTTTTGGAGACCAATTTGACTTTTGTTATTTCATTACTCAGTAAGCCAAGAAGCAATAATTTGATACTTTTGCTGTAATAAAATCCATGTTTTTGGCCTCAAATAATCACTATGCCCCCAATATGCAGACAGATATTTTGGCCTGCTTGGCAGGGGTTGCTATGATAGGGAAAGGGATATCAATCTACAATGATTCTAGAGTAATTTCTAAAGACCCATCAAGATGAAAGAATACTGGAACTTCTCTTTATTTTCTTCTCTTCCTTTTAAGATTTCTATTCTGTAATTTATAATTTATTTATTTAATTGTGGTAAAATATGCATAACATAAAAAGCATTTTAACCATTTTAAGTGGAAAATTCTTTGATATTAAGTACACTGACAATACATAACTTTCACCACTATTTCCAGACTATTTTCATCATCCCAAACCAATCACTTAGCAACAACTCCCTATTCCCCCCTCTACCCACCTTATAACTGATCACCCCTATTCTTACTTCTCTATGAATTTGTTTATTCTAAGTATTTCATATAAGGGAAATCATACAATATTTGCCCTTTTGTGTTAGTCTTATTTCATTCAAAAATGTCTTCAAGGTCCATCCATGTTGTAGCATATACCAGAACTTCACTTCTTTTTTACAGCTGAAAAATATTCCACTGTATGGAGAGACCACATTTTATTTATCCATTCATCTGTTGATGGACACTTGGGTTGCTTCCACCTTTAGGCTATTGTGAATAATGCTATGATGAACACTGGTGTACAAATATCTGAGTCCCTACTTTCAATTATTTTGGGAATTTTTAGGAGTAGAATTGCTGGGTCATATGGTCAGTACAGAATATCCTTCTTTGTCTCTTAATATTTTTAGACTTAAAGTCTATTTTATCTGACTATAATATAGCCACTCCAGTTCTCTTTTGATTACTGTTTGCATAAACTATCTTTTTCCATCCTTTTACTTTCAACCTCTTTCTATCTTTGTGCCTAAAGTGAGTCTCTTATAGAAGGCATATAGATGGATCAAGCTTTTTCATCCAATCCACTAATCTCTGCCTTCTAAGGGGAGTTTAAATCACTAACATTTAAGATAACTGAGAAAGAGTTATTTTTGCCATATAGCTGTTTTCTGTATGTCTTGTATATTTTTTGTTCCTCAATTACTCCATTACTGACTTTTTTCTGTATTTAGTTGCTTTTTTTGTAATGTGCCATTTTGATTCCCTTATTTCCTTTTCTCTATATTTTTTAGTTATTTTCTTAGTGGTTACCTTTGTAATTACAATTAACATCTTAAACTAATAATAACCTAGTTCAGCTAGTACTAATCTAGTTTCAGTAGTATATAAACTCTCTACTCCTATAAATCTCCATTTCTCCCTTTATATTGTTATTGTCTCAGATGACATCTTTATACATCGCATGCCCATTAACATAGATTTAAAAGGGTATTTTACATATTTGCCTGTTAAGTCATATGGGGGAGGAGGGAAGCCGTTACAAACCAAAAGTCCAATAATACAGGATTTTATATTTACCTGTGTAGTTACCTTTACCAATGTTCTTTATTTCTTCTTATGGCTTTGAATTATAGTCTAGTGTCCTTTTATTTCAGCCTGAAGGTCTCCCTTTACCATTTCTAGTAGGGTAGGTTTTCTGGTAATGAACCCTTTCAGCTTTGGTTTATCTGTGAGTGTCTCAATTCTCCTTTATTTTTCAAAGATAATTATGCTGTTTTTGGTTGACAATTTTTTGTTGAGGACTTAAACTATGTCATCCCCCTGTCTTCTGGCCTCCATGGTTTCTGATGAGAAATCCACTATTGATCTTATTGGGGATCCCTTGCATGTGATGAGTCAACTCTCTTGCTGCTTTCAAGATCCTCTCTTTGTATTTAGATTTTGACAAGTTTGCTAATGTGCCCTAGTGTAGCTGTCTTCGAGTCCATTCTGCTTGGAGTTCATTGAGCTTCCTGGATGTGTACATTCATGTCTTTCATCAGATTTGGGAGGTTTTCAGCCATTATTTCTTCAAATACTATTTCTGCCCCTTTCTCTCTTTTGTCCTTCTGGGAATCCAATGAGTTGTATGTTGGTGTAATGGATGGGTCCCAAAGGTCCCTCAGGCTCTCTTTATTTTTCTTCATTATGCTTTCTTTCTGTTCCTCACACTGAATAATTTCAATTGTCTTTTCTTCAAGTTTGCTGATCCTTTTTTCCACCTATTCAAATCTGCTGTTGAATGCGTCCCATGAGTTTTTTAATTTTAATTACTGAACTTTGCAGCTCCAAATTTCTCTTTGGTTCCTTTTCATAATTTCCATCTCTTTATATTTTGTCCAGACACAATTTTCCTAATTTCCTTTAGTTCTTTGTATATGGATTCCTTTAACTCATTGAACATATTTAAGACAAAAGATTTAAAATTGTTGATTTATAGTTCCAATATATGAACCTCCTCAGGAATGTTTTCTGGCAAATTCCTTTTTCTCCTGTGAATGGGCCATAATTTCCTATTTCTTTATGTATTTTATAATTTTTTTCTTGAGGGCTGGACATTGTATTATGTTGTTATAACTCTGGAAATCTAGTTCTCCCACGCCTCTGGGATTGTTAGATGTTTTGTTGCTGCTTTTGAGGGCTGGAGTCATCAATTTGTGACTTTTCCAAATTATTTTCGCTCCCAAATGGGGAATGGAAAGAGAAAAGGAGGGTGGAGGGAATAGGTACTCCCTCTTTAAGCCTCCTCTGCTGTTTTTGCCTGAGGAGGAAGAAAGAGTTGGAGCAATGACTACCCTCAGAACTGGCCATCCAAAGATCTGAAATATCTGATCAAAATCTGTGATCAGTGATCAGACTACACATCCCTGGACTTTGGAGAACTAGGTTTTTACCATCCATCCTGGCACCAGCAAGCTGGACAAGGAGCCAGGCTGCAGTCCTCACTGCTGCCTGCCACACAGCTGGGGCATGGGGGCTGGTAGCTGATGCCTAGATGATAAAATTCTCCGATATTTACTACAGTTTACCAACCTCTTCCTTCAGCTCTTACCTGGATGTTGCAGTGTTCCATTTGATTCCAGAGTTCCAAAATAGTTAATTCAGATAGTCCTGCCAGCTCAATAGTTGTTTACTGGAGGGAATGATCCCTGGAACTTTCTACTCCAACATCTTCCCCAAATCCTCCCCATGTATATGTCTTATAATGTATGCAATATATCAGTACAGTAATATATATTTGTTTTTCATAGTTCTAAATAAAGAAAGCCCATGTTGGGGGTTAGGGATGAGAATTAGGAGTGAATGCAGATGGGCACAAAATTTCTTTTGGTGGTGATGGAAATATTCTAAAATTAGATTGTAGTGATGGTTGCACAACTTTGTTAACTTACCAAAAATCACTTAAAGCAAATGAATTTTATGATAAATTCATTATGCCTCAATAAAGCTTTTTAATAAAAAAAATAACTGACCTAAACTGTCTAGAAAAAAGAAATCTACTTGACAAGCAATACAGTAACCATACACTCACTGCTTTTAATTTTATTCCACACAACAGACTCCAGTCTCCCACAAGTCTTACCTTTTCTAATCGCTCTGGACTTGGCATTGGCAATCTCTGTCTCTTGGCCTCCTGTTCTAGAGTTAGGAGCATGTTTCTTTCTTTCAACAGGACATACCTATATCAAAAAGCACAAAGTGTGTGATATTATTCTGTGGTTATATTAATAAAGTTGTGATTTCTAACATCAAAATTAATGATCTGTACTTCAAAGTCTTTAGAAATCTAATATATGGAATATCATTACAAAGACATCTTTTAAACAGAGCTATTTCTATGCTTGTTTATTTGTTAACTTCTATTTACCATATTCTATATTAAGCATTAGGCGAGTTACAGAAAAGCATAAAACACAGCCCCTATAGCCCAAGTGGAAAGAGAAGGAAGATGGTAGAAAAATAACATTTATTGAGTACATGTGTGACAGTCTGATGCTGGATGGACCCTGGAAAATCAGGTCCATAGAGCTAATTCATTCCTGTGGGTGTGAACCTATTGTAGGTGGGACTTTTTGATTAGGTTACTTCAGTAGGGCATGACCCAGGGTGGGTCTTAATCTTCTTACTTAAGTCCTTTATAAACGGCATGAATAAGGAGAAAGAGCCAGAAAGACACAGAAGCTGAGAGGAAGCCAGGGAAACCAGGAAGCTGGAAGCTATGAGACCCAGAGAAGAAGTGAGAGACCAGTGGACATCACCACGTTCCTTCCCATGTCAAAGAGGAGTCCAGACCCGCTGGCGGCCAGTCTTCAGAGAGAAAAGTGTTGCCTGATGAAGCCTTGATTTGGACATTTTCACAGCCTAAGAACTATAAGCTTATAAGTTAATAATTCCCCATTGTAAAAGCCAACCGATTTTTGGTATATTGCTTCCAGCAGCTTTTAACAAACTAAAACAACATGTTATATTCCAGGCAGTGTGCTAAGCACTTTATATATGTTGTTTCATTTAATTCTTAACAACAATCCTCTGAAGTAGGTACTATTTCCACTTCCTATATGAGGAAACCAAGGCTAAGAGAAATAAGGCATTCTGGGTCATATAGCTAAATCGGGATTCAAATCATCCCAGACTATCCATTCTATTTTTACTTTACTCAACCATGCTGCATGATGTGGTATATTGAGTGGTATAGACAATTAGTACCAGAAGAATTAAGTGGGAGAAATGAAACGTCTCTTCTGGCTAAGATGACCAAGAAATGCTTCATAGAGGAGATGGGATTTGTTAGGATGGGAGAGTAAATTAAGTATAATCAAAGGCACTGAAGCAGCAAAGCTGTAGTGAGGGTAGATTTTGTGAATAATTCTGTTTAACTGAGAATCAGAGTTGGAGGGATGGAAAGGAAATAAATGTGCAACTCATTGAAAAAGAGACAAAATAATTGGGGTACGTTATGCTTTGAAAGAAGACAAGTTTGGGGGGAAGAAGTGATAGAACATAAATTGTTTGCTTTTAGCCATGATGAATATTGAAACAGCCCTAACTATCCTTTTACTGAAAATCCACAAAAAAAAAAGACATCTTTAAAACAAGTTGTTTTCCAATAATGAATAGACCTGTAACATTAGTGGTTTTAAAATCATTCCACAATTCTTTAATGTACATGGTAGATTAAAGGGTAAATGACCCTTTAAATCAGGGGATAACAATCATAAGTGAAGTGGGCTTGGTGAAAGAACAACAGGATAGGTAAGGAAAAGTGGTGTGCATTGCTCCACCTAACAACTAGTCAGTAGTTTACCAGATAGGGACACAGGTCCAATGTTGCCAGATCATTGGTTTGATTATTAAAGAGAAGACTGAAATCCGTATTTTTGTGTGAAATTTCCAAACTTTAAAAACATGGCACAGATCAAAAACATACATTTGGGCTAAATATAGTCAATTAAAAATGCAACCTTGCCCTAAATTCCCTCAACCTTCTCTAATTCAGCATGAGAACCTGCCAGAAAAATCTACCTATACTCCTAATTAAACACACCCTTCAACACTAACAATCTGAGACCACGCAAAAGGTAATGAAAAGGAGGGAGGTCTGAGTATGACCAACTATTTCCCCCATTGCATTTTACTAGTTTTACTGAAGTTGCTAGTATAAAGCTGCTACTATGACTGGGAGAAGTCACAGTAAAATTTCTAGACCTCCAACTACTTGAGAACGCAGAAACAATTGTCTTAATAGAATCTACCTTGTCATATTTTCAAAACCTTTAGTTTATCTAGTATATATACAGGTATGCATATGTACACATATATACGTATATCATATATATCATCTGTCGCACTGTAAAACAAATCACCTTAATTTCTTACATCAAAGATATATGCAGAATTTCTAACTCATGGTGATGAGATAACTACTTCAAACGTTTAGATGTTAATGTACTTAGTATACCTACCAAAGTTTATGTAAATCTTCATTACTTTTGTTCCTTAATTGCTGACAGGTCCATGAAGCTCCTATTAAAACGATAAATTTATAACATGAAATAATGTTTCTAGCTATGTGTTCTTTGGCAAATTATTCCTTAACTTATCTAAACCTCAGTTTCCATATCTGTAAAATGTACAATGATAGCTGACATCATAAGGTTCTGTGAGGATTAAATTATATAACATATATAACATTAGTAAAGTGACTGACAACAGCACTAAAAAACTGTTAGCATTAAGTATAGTATTTGCACACCCTAATGTCAAAATATACAAAAATTTTTAATATCTCTAAAAAATGAAAACTAAAATAAATCTCCAAACTTCATTTTAATTAATAATTTCAACCTATTCTTCTAAACCTTAATTGCCCAAAACAATTAACTCTTCTATTATATGGTCCTTTTCATGTTCTCTAGTAGATGTTTCCAAAGTAAATAAGAAAAGGAAAACACCTAAATAATTCCCAAACTATATAAATAATCCCAGAATGACAGAGGGTTCAATAAATACATTTAATATTGACCAAACCAAATATCTCACCAGATTTCACTTTTTCTTCCCCCCAATTCTTTGGGTCATCAAAAAATTCTTCTAGTCCTTTTCTTGATAACGTGGTATGAAGTAATCTACACTGGTGTAAAGATGTGGCATTTGGTGTATTCTTAGACAATAAACTAAGAGCAAACCTGTAACTGAACACATATAAAAAAGTGATTAACGTTTTTTTTGTTTTGTTTTTTGTTTTTTAGGGACCGGGGCCAAGGCTTGAACCCAGAACCTTGTATATGGTATGCCAGCGCTCAATCACTTGAGCTACTCTGACTTCCGTGATTAAAGTTTTACATTTGGATTTTACAGGCAATGAACTGAATCGTTTCCTCATTTATAATGTTAAAAACCTACTCAGGGTTTCTGCACAAAAACAAAACAAAACAAAACAAACTCAACTTTTAATAGGCTTTTAAAAATAGAATTCTTAATACTGCATTGCATGCATTATAGGAATTTACTACCCTATAATTTCAGAGGTAGTGTATTTACATAATTTATATTGTAAGGTAACATTTTCAGGTCCTTCATACACTGCTAGCAGGTATATGAGCAGGTAAAAACATTCTGAAGGTCAACTTTGTAATATGTATCAAGAGCTAAAAATGCTACTACCTTTAACCCAGAAATTCCACGTCTAGATATTTCCACTGCAGAAATTATCACAGATGGGAATTTATAAATTATGATGTGTATTAAAGCATTATTTGTGAAATGAAAACATTGATTATAACATAAATGTGCAGCAATTGGGAATGGTTAAATAAATTATAATGCATCGATATGATAAACTATTATGCACTAATTTAAAAACCATGTTTTTAAAGAATATATAATGACCTGGGGAAGTGATTTAAAACAAAATAATGAGGTGTATTAAACATGTTATATTCCTGCCAAAAATATTTAACCTAAATCTAATCATGAGGAAACAATCAGACAAATCCAAATGGAGGGATAGTCTGTAAAGGCTGATCTTGTCAAAAATGTCAATGTCAGGAAAGAGAAAAAAATGAACAATTCTAGATTAAAGGACTCTAAAGAGAAGTGACAACTAAATGCAATAAATGATCCTTGATTAGATTCTGAATAAAAAAGGATAAAAGGTATTTACCTGGACAATTGAGGACATTGGATTTGGACTGTATGCTATATATAGTAGATATAATAGTGTAATTAACATTAAACTAGTGTTAAGAGAAGTGCATTAGTAATGTAGTAGTGTATTCATAATCAATTCCCTGAATGTGATCACTGTATTAATAGAATGTCCTTGTTGTTAGGAGAAATATGCTTAAGTGTCATGATGCCTGCAATTTTTGACTGTCTCAAACAGTTCAGAAAAAAAAATCATATATTATAAAGTGATAAAGAAAATGTGACAAAATGTTATCAATTGGTTAATCTAGGTGTAGAGGATATGGCTAATTTTTACACTACTCTTGGAATATTTCTGTTGGGTTTGAAGTCTTTAAAAATAAAGAGCTGGGTAAAAACAATGGTAGAATACAAAAATGGATATATGTATGTGTATATACACAAAGTTAAAAAGAATGGAAGGAAATCTGTTTTTCTCTGAGTTGTGGAATTACAGATTTAAAAGTTTTCTTTAAAATATTTTATCCCATTTTCCAAATGGTCTGCAAATGAACAAATATTCATCTTACAATTTTTTTTAAAGCTTAAGTTATTTTTTATGGAAAAAGGTTGATGAGGTGTAAAAGACCATTGATCCAGGTTTGGCACCGCTGAGTCTGCAAAATGAAAGAAAAATTGCTTATCTCCGAGGTTAGTTTAAGTAGTAGTACATAATAGATACTCAATGATCGCTTGTGCAATCAAGAGCAGATGCATTACTTCCTTTAAAAAAAAAAACCTGACATACCCTACTATATAAAAAATTCTACTTGCTATTGACAAATGCCAATAAAAAGAACGAAAGCTTACACCCAAATGTAAAAAACGATCCGCCTGTCCGGAAAACAAGCTGTCTTTCCACATCGAAATAATGAATACCATGTGTAGGATGTTACTTTCTCACACCTGTAGGGAGACTTTCCATTCATTTGGCTACTTTCGTTTATTCATTCAACATTTACTGGTGATCAATCTTTTTGTGACAGGTCCTGGAAATATAAAGGGCCCTTCTTTTTTATCCATCCAAACCTGAAAAATCCTTTAGTTCCACAGAAGTTTATCCCATATTGGGCATCTTACAAACCCCACGTACTGCCTAGTCCACGGAAGGCGGCAACAAAATATTTGAGGAAGGGTCGGAAATGTTGGAAGTGGGTGACTTCTACAAGGTCATTCACTCTTTACGGAGGTGGGTTCGGGCTCAGCCAACCAGGCGGTCTTTGCATCCCTGAGCTGTTCTCAGCATCTGGGCAACCAAGGAATACCCAAAGCTGGAGAGGTGGACAAACCTACTCCTCACACCACTTACCCTGAACTAGCAGGGGTCTGAGAAGTTACTAACGCTCTGGAAGCCTTCAGGGAGGATGAGACCACTCGACAAACAACAGCCAAACAGGACGTCGCCATTTTTTCACACAATTAAGCACACTGCAGTTCCACCAGCGTAGCGTCACTTCCAGATAGGCGCCGATAGGCTAAAGGGAACCGGAAGAGGCTCTTGCCCTTATTCAACATGGCCTTTTGCCTTCGCATTCACTGGTGAATTGGCCCTCTCGGCTCCCGTTACCCTGTTCGCTTCTTGCGATTGCCCGTAGTAGCTATGGCGGCTATGAGCTTGTTGCAGCGAGCTTCGGTCACCACTGTGGCAGCTCTCTCTGGCCGCCGCCTCGGTACTCGACTCGGATTTGGGGGCCTCCTCACCCGTGCCTTTCCGAAGACTGTCGGTGGGTGCTGGCCTTGAGAAGGAGAGTGCACAGGAGGTAGAGGGTGAGAGGGAGAGAATGGAGGACTCTCCCAGGTGACCTTGATGGGATGCGGAGGGAACCGGGAGAAATTGTGGGCTTGGGATTTGAGAGACTGGCAGGGGCTGGTGAGTAGATTGAAGGTTTTCCTGAAGTAATCAGATTGATCGCACTTAAATTATTAATGAGCACTTACTTGTAAACATTTCTGCCATTCATCATCTCTATTGGTGCTGATTTGCAAATGAAGCCGAGGCTGACAGGTACAAAGCTAAGACCCACGTCTCGCAGACACCAAATTCTTTGTACGTTCCATCGGCACTAAATTCTAGTCCCAAAAGGTGGAAAGTCATGTTGCTGAGGAACCCACTAAATAGTTTGTTGAAAAGTAGAGGCTCAGGGCCGACTTATCCAGTAGGTACAGTGCCTGTAGACCTCGTAATGATTTTAGAGAACCACGGAAATGTTTTAATTTTTTTTTTTTTAATCAGAAGAAAATGAGCATGTGATCCTGAATTCAGCCTGACTTGTATTCGTTTTATACCACCGCAGTCATAAAATACAGTTTTTTTTTCCTTCCCTTTTTTTTTAATGGAGAAAGGGTTTCACGATGGCTAAACCACCTAGGTCCCAGGAAAGTCATAGTGTAGCTCTAGAAGGGCTGCTTGGAGCATCTTGGAGACTATGGTTGCATGAATATGGGATATGAATAATTATAATAGTGGCACATCAAACACTTTGTATTTAGTCTATTTTATTCTATTCAAAACTGCAAAGTAGGTACAGTGTTCTTAAACATTGTACAGATGGGGAAACTGAAACTCAGTTATTACAAAAATAATGCACCACTGTAATAAATTTAATAATAATATAGCAGCTAACAAATTTATTTATTGAGCACTTACAGTGTGCCAGGCATGTTCTGAGACTTTAAAGGAATTCATTTAATCCTCTTGATCAAAGATGAGCTGTAAGCTGTTTGCCCTGTGTGATACAAGTTGATAGAAAGGAACTGAAGCTTTTTTATACCCTAAAGCCCGAAAGTCCTGTCCAACCTCAACACATCTATTTCTATTTTATCCCTTATCTCTTCTTCCAATTTAATTTGAATTATGCTGTTTCACATGATGAGGCAATATACATAGGGACTTGGAAAAAATGGTGAAAAGGACCAGTAGTATTTAACAGATTTCCAGCAGGAAATCAAACGTGTTACAAAACTACCTTTGCTAACATTTCTTGATAAAATCCCTTTGTAAGCTATTTCTGATTACAAAACGCACACCCTCTCCCTAGTGGGGATTTATAATCAAGCCTAACAGGAGATAAACTGAGGCAAAAATCTCATTCCCAGTTCCTCTTTCTACTCTCTTCTCCATTCTTGTAGTTTTATAAGGATTGTGAACAGGTATTCTAAACCCTTTTTACTGGGAGCTGGAAAGGATCTAATAGCTATTTATTCTAAGGGTTACTGTTTCAGCTGTGTATATCTGCTTTCAAAGGTATTTTGCATGTGAAGCCTTGGCTTTCACTGTGGAATGAAAGGTTTTACTCTATTATATTATCATTTGTTTGCCCCTGCTAGAATGTAAGCTCCAGTAGAGTAGGAAACCTTGGTTTTCTTGTTTTGTTTTCTTTGAAGCCAGGCTGCCTAGGTTCAAATCCTGGCTCCAGCACTTAGTAGCTGTTTGACATTGGTCATCACATCTTTAAAGTTAAGTAGAAGGGATTTCGTTAATTACTTGGAACCAGCATTCCTCATCTATAAAAGAGAGGATAATAATTATAACCTACCTCATTAGGAGAAGAATGGATTGGAAGTGGGAAAGGTCTACAGCACCTACGTTAGCCTTCTACCCTACTGAAACTAGATTGTCACTAGTTGAATTAGGTTGTTATTAGCTTAAGATGTTAATTGTAATTACAAAGGTAACCACTAAGAAAATAACTAAAAAATATAGAGAAAAGGAAATAAGAAGGGAATCAAAATGGGACACTACAAAAAATCAGCTAAATACAGAAAAAGGCAGTAATGGAGTAGTTGAGGAACAAAAAATGTACAAGAAAACAGCTAAATGGCCAAAGTAAATCTTTCTCAGTTATTATCTTAAATGTCAGTGGATTAAACTCCCTTATTAAAAGATGGAGATTAGTGGATTGGATGAAAAAGCTTGATCCATCTATATGCCATCTACAAGAGACTCACGTTAGGTACAAAGATACAAAAAGGGTGGAAAAAGATATTTCAAGCAAACAGTAATAGCCAGAGTAGCTATTTCATTGTCAGACAAAATAGACTTTAATTCAAAAAGATTACAAGAGACAAAAGACATAATATATTGATAAAAAGTTCAATCCAGCAAGAAGATGTAATGATTGTAAACATATCTATCTCACAACAAAGCCCCAAAATATATAAAGTAAAACTTAACAGAATTAAAGGGAGAAATAGAGTTCTGCAATAATAGTTGGAGACTTTAATACATTGCTTTCAATAATTGACAGAAAATCTATAAAGAAATAGAGGACTTGAACAATATTAACCAATTAGACCTAATGGACATATATAGAATACCCAAAAACAGCAGAATGCTTATTCTTATCGGATCATAATGGAATAAAGCTAGAAATCAATAACAGAAGAAAAACTGGAAAATGTTCAAATATGTGGAAATTAAACAATATGCTGTTAAACAACCAATGGGTCAAAGAAGAAATCGTAAGGCAAATCAGAGAATATTTTGAGAAGTGAAAACAAAAACACAGTATACCAAAAATTATGGGATGCAGCAAAGGCTGTGCTGAGAGGGAAATTTATAGTTATAAACACTTACATTAAAAAAGAAAAATCACAAATCAATAAGCTAACTTAAAGAAGCTAGAAGAAGAGCAACCTAAATTTACAGTTAGTAGAAGTTAGAAATTAGTAAAGATTAGAGCAGAGATAAATGACATAGAGAATAGAAAAACAATACAGACAACAAAACCAAAAGTTGTTTGTGTGACAAGATCAATAAAATTGACAAACTTTTAGCCAGACTGACAAAGAAAAAGAGAGAGGACACAGGTAAAATCAGGAATGAAAGTTGGGCCATTACTACTGACCTTACAGAAATAAAAAGTATTATAAGAGGGTATTATATAGACTACAACGTGAACTATGGTCCGTGCTTAATGGCAAAGCCCCAGGATGCGTTTCTCAATTGCAATGAATGTGCCACACTAATGAACGATGTTTATGTGGGAGGGTGTGGGAGGTGTGGGGAGTGGGGCATATGGGAATCCCTATATTTTTTGTGTAACATTTAATGT
Source organism: Cabassous unicinctus (assembly GCA_029593785.1). NCBI lineage: Eukaryota > Metazoa > Chordata > Mammalia > Cingulata > Chlamyphoridae > Cabassous > Cabassous unicinctus. The sequence continues at coordinate 19,541 of JAQZBX010008393.1, forward strand.
AATCTAAGTATCTTTAAAAAAAATTTTTTTTAACTATTAAAAAAAAGAGGGTATTATGAACAAAATATGCCAACAAATTAGAAAACCTAGATGAAATGGACAAATTCTTAGAACCATACAGATTACCTAATTTGACACAAGAAGAAGTAGAAAATCTGAACAGACCTATAACAAGTTAAGATATTGAACCTGGTAATCAAAAACCTCTGGATTAAGAAAAATCCAGGATTGGATGGTTTCATCGATGAATTTTCCCAAACATTTAAAGACTTAACACCAATCTTTCTCAAACTCTTCCAAAAAACAGAAGAGGAAGGATTGCTTCCTAACTCATTCTGTAAGGCCAACATTACCTTGATACCAAAGCCAGATCAAGACAGCACAAGAAAAGAAAATTATAGACCAATATCCCTTATAAATATAGATGCAAAACTTCTCAACAAAATACTGGCAAACAAAATGCAACAGTATATTAAAAGGATTATACATCATGTCCAAGTGGGATTTATTCCAGGAATGCAAGGATGGTTCAACATAAGCAAATCAACCAATGTAATACACCACATTAATAGAAGAAAAAATCCTACGTGATCATCTCAATTGACACAGAAAAAGTATTTGACAAAATCCAACATCCTTTCATCATAAAAACACTTGGAAAACTAGGACTAGAAGGGAACTTTCTCAATATGATAAAGGGGATTTATGAAAAATCCACAGCTAGCATCATACTCGATGTTGAAAGACAGAAAGCTTTCCTTCCCTTTAAGATCAAGAACTAGGCAAGGATGCCCATTGTACCACTGTTATTCTACGTTGTATTGGAAGTTCTAGCCAGAGCAGTCAGGCAAGAGAAGGAAATAAAAGTCATCCAGATTAGAAATGAAGAAGTAAAATTATCCCTAATCACAGGTGACATGATCCTTTATATTGAAAATCCCAAAGAATCTACAAGAAAGCTACTAGAACTAATAAATAATTTGAGCAAAGTTTTCAGGATTAGATAAGTAGGTAGAAGTCAGTGGGGTTTCTATACACCAGGAACGAACAATCTGAAAAAGAAATCAAGAAAATAATTACGTTTACAGTAGCATTTAGAAGGATAAAATACCTGAAAATAAATTTAAGGAGGTAAAAGACTTGTATGCTGAAAACTACAAAACACTGCTGAAAGAAATTAAAGAAGACCTAAATAAATGAAAAGACGCCCCCTGTTCATGGATTAGATGTTATATGGATGTTTATGGTTAAGATGTCAATACAGCCTAACGTGATTTACAAATTCAGTGCACTCCCTATCAAAATTCCAGACTGTTTTTTTTTTTTTTTTCCAGAAATAGAAAAAGTGATCCTCAAATTCATGTGGAATTGCAAGGGGCCCTGAATAGCCAGAACAGTCTTTAAGAGAAACAAAGTTGGAGGACTCATACTTCCTGACTTTAAAATTTAATACAGTAATTAATACAGTATGGAACTGGCATAAGGATAGACAAACAGATCAGTGGAATAAAATTGAGAATCCAAAGATAAATCCTATGTCTATGGCCAGTTGATTTTTGACAAGGGTGCCTAATTTATTCAATGGGGAAAAAACAGTCTCAACAAATGGTCTTAGAACTTCTGGAAATCTACATGGAAAAGAATGAATATGGACCTGGACCTCTCACCATATACAAAAATTAAAAATGGATCAATGTCCTAAATCTAAATATACGAGATAATACTATCAAACTCTTAACAAGTAAACACGGGGAAATATTTTTAGGACCTTGTAGTAGGCAATAGATTTTTTTTAAAATTTTACATCAAAAGATCAAACCACAAAAGAAAAAAAAAACAACAACAGATAATTTTGATTTCATCAAAATTAAAGACTTTTGTGCATCAAAGGCCATTATTAAGAAAGTGCAAAGAGAACCAACAGAATGGGAGAAAATAGTTTCAAACCATACATTGGATAAGGGCTTAATCTCCAGAATACATAGAGGATTCCTACAACTCAACAACAAAAAGGCAATTAAAAACAACCCAATTTAAAAAATGGGCCAGGGATTTGAATAGATATTCAAAAGAAGATATTCAAATGGTCAATATATGTATCAAAAGATGCTCAACATTACTAGCCATTACAGAAATGCAAATTAAAACTACAATGACACACTATGTCACACTCACTAGGATGACTATTATTATTTTGTTTATTTGTAGGATGGCTATTTTTTTAAAATGCTGAAAATAAGTGTTGACAAGGCAGCAGGAAAACAAGAACTCTTGTACATTGTTGGTGAGATTATCAAATAGGCAGCCTCTGTGGAAAACAGTTTGGCGGTTCCCCAGAAAGTTAAACATAGAATTACCATATGACCCAGCAATTCCACGACTAGGTATATACCCCCAGAAACTGAAAACAGGAATGTGGACAGATATTTATACACCAGTTTTCATTGCAGCATTATTCACAATAGCCTAGGGATGGAAGCAATCCAAGTGTCCATCAACAAATGAATGGATAAACAAAATATGGTACATCCATACACTGGAATATTATTCCACCAGAAAAAGAAATGAAGTGCTGGTACATGCTACAACATGGATGCATCTTGAAGACAACATGTTGAGTGAAATAAGCCAGACAAATACTGTATGATTTCTCTTATACAAAATACTTAAAATAAGCAAATACAGAGAGACAAAAAGCAGAAGAGTGGATACCAGGGTAGGGGGAGGTGGGAATGAAGAGTAATTACTAAATGAGTATGAGTTTTGGTTTGAGATGATGAACATAGTCTAGTGAAAGTTTACAATATTGTCAATGTACTTAATGTCAAAGATTGTCTACTTAAAATGGTTTAAATGATTTTTATATTATGTATATTTTATCACAATTAAAAATAAATAATTTTTTGTAATTAAAAAATATATGCCAACTAAATGATAAGATCTATATGATATTTAAAAGCTTACACATTGCTAAAGGAGAAAAATAAGTTTAAAAAAAAAAACGTATAAAATAAAGAAAAACTGAATTGACCTTTGGCTTTTTAAAAAAAATTTTTTTAAACTATATCACATGAAATAATTATCAAATCTTTTTAAATTTGTGGGAAACTAAATTTGGGGGGGTTCAGGACAGAACTTTACCTTTATTACATTTACTCCTTTCTCAGTCAATCTTTTGTTAATGTATATGAAGACTTTTTTGTAATTTCAACTTCATCATCGCTGTATTTATTCACTCTCGTAGCAGCAGCTTTGTGTCTTCTGTGACTCAACTTGTTGGGAATGCGTCTCCACCTCATCCAGGCCTTTCATAAAAATCTTGACATTGTGGGGCTGTACAGGGAGCCCTTTGACAAGTGACTGCATTAATTAATTAGCATTTTTGGATGTAAATGACACTGTATCCTGTTTCTTTCCTCTGTTGCCCTTATAAATTTTTAATTATATTTATCCATTTGTTGTCTGTCTCTCCCAGCAGGATCTACATCTCTCCTAGATTATAGGCCTGCCATACAACCTGAACATACTAGATACTTAAATATTTTTTGAATTAATGACTGGTTAATGCTGTCATCCAGCCCATATTTCTTCATCTAGTCCCCACACAAAAAATTCCATGATAGTATTTTTCCAGTGATTTGCTGGAATACATACTTAGTCAAATTCTCTTAATCTTGTTATTTTAGAAGCCTTAGTAGTATGAATTGTACTTAGTAAAGTTATGCCAGATTCTAATTCTCTTGTGAATTAAACTCCAAAATTCATTGCAAGATGCTGCAAGGGATATCAAAATTAAGAAGATAGTGCCTACCTTCAAGACGTTTATAGTTCAATGGTGACAGTAAAAGCAACTATTTCTTGGATGATAAGATGTCATCTGAGCCTGCAAGAATAGATTTCAGGGGAGGGGTGGGAATTCCAGGCATCATTACATGAACAAAGGATGAATATGAATCTTTCTGACATCTGTTATGACTTAAATTTGTTTTATGGGAAATTAAAACTTTTCATTCCACAGTGACAGGTAAGGCAGTACATGCAAAATTCCCTTGAAAGCAGTTACAAAGCTGAAACATAGTAACCCTACGTTACTCGGTAGCAACTACATCCTTTCCTCCTCCCAGTAGAAACCAATTAAAGTGACTGTTGGTGATCCTTCCAGATCTTCTGGAGAGTAGAATAATTTAGAAAGGATCTGGGAGTGAAATTTTGCCTTAGTTTATCTCCTGCTAGTCTTGATTAAATACTAGTTGTGGGAGGATTTGAAGAGCAGGATATTCATAATCACAATGAGCTTACAAAGGGATTTTATCAAGCTATGTTAGAGTGTATAGTTTTGTAACATGTTCGAATTCCTGCTGCAGATGAATTGAATAAATATTGCTGGTCTTTAACCTTATTTTGCAGCAACCCTGTAATGCAGGGGTTCTTAACCAGGAGTCCACGGGCCCCCAAGGGGTCTGTGGAAAGATTTCAGAGGGTCTGTGAGCTTGAATTAAAAATTCAAAAGAACATTATTCTTGTGGGGACCTGTTGGTGTGGGTATGTCATAAAACTGTCTACCACTACATTCTGAGAAGGGGTCCGTGGTTTTCACCTGACTAGCAAAGGGGTCCATGGAACAAAAAAAGGTTAAGAACCCCTGCTAATGTATATTGTCTCATATGAAATGGCATCATTCAAATTAAGTTTCTTCCTTTTGTAGCATTAGCAAATTTGTTACAGATATCAACAAAGATGAGTAGCACGCCAAGAGCATCTAATCTCCCTGCCCGATATTGAAACAGATAATCATTTCTAATTGAAATGATTAGATTTTTTTTAACATTGAATAAAGATGAGGAGAGCTATAGTTTATAACAGTATGTCAGTCTATGTTTAAAGATATTTTATTTGTCCTGGCCTTAATACTCAAATTAAAAAGCAGTTTTTATCTTAATTCACGTTAAACTTTTATGCACTTGCATTTTCTTATATTGTAATTGGATTTATCTCAGAATATCACAGTATACTTATATGAACAAACATGTATAAAACGTGGTAATTTTCTATTTCTAGCTCCTGTTCGACACAGTGGAGACCATGGGAAAAGAATGTTTATCATCAAACCTTCTGGATTCTATGACACACGTTTTTTGAAATTAGTGGTGAGTTTAAGAATTTTGTTAAACTAAATTCTTTGCATGGAAATAGAATTTGTTTTTGCCTATTTATAAAACATCTTTCATAAAATATTTTATTTTGTAAATTCCTATTTCTTTCCTCAGAAGATACTGAGGTTAGTGTAGTAAAGTCTGATTGTTACTGAATCTATTTTTAAATTAGTTAACCTTATTCAAGAAAAAATGATTAATGATAACTGAAGATAAAATTTCAGCCATTATTTTCTTCCCAAGATAATGGTGTTTAAAATATAATCTGTACTCCATGCTCTAAGAAAAACCAAGATTTATGAAGTATGAAACTTTGAGGACTGATTCATTTGAGGATGTTTATTTATATTACTAAAAGATTCTTTAAATTACCAAAGAACTCATTGAAATAGTTCTCTTAATAAGAAACTTCCATATTTTGAGACAGGATTATTTATATGTTGTTCAAGAACATTGATTTCAGAGAGTGGAGCATACCTATAATACAATCTTAATTTAGCAGTAAAATAATATTATTTATTGAGGGTACTGATAGTCTCTTTGTATCTCAAGGCTCTATAAGAGCAAGGTAGAGGCCTAGAAGATAGAAGATTATCTGGACTCTGCTACTTTTCCTGAAATTGTGTAACACTGGGAGCTCTGGCTGCTCTCTAGACCTTCTCTTGCCCTTCTGTTTTGCTTTTTGCCCCCTCTTCAGCACTTTGGTTGAGCTCCCAGTTTTCTTGTCAGGACCAACTCAAATCTTTTATGTTGGTTGAAATCACTGATGTTTTTATACTTAATACAAAATTTTCTAAGTTTTACTACATTGCTTTAACCAAAAAATAAAACACTGTCAAATACATATTATATTATACTTGTACAATTGAGTGATTAGAATAAAAACATTATGCTTTGCTAAGAATATTTTTGGTCATTTATCAGTCACCGTAATGAAATTGATAACAGTTGAAAGGGCCAAACCCTAAGGGAAATGAATTGTTTTGTGTATTTGTCACCAAAACTTTGTTTCCCCTTGCATCTCTCAAAATGCTGAGTTATTCTTTCCTTGTAAATTTAATTTTGGTGCATCTAAAAACTAGAGTAAAAGAAACATCTCAGAAATCAATAGTTTGCTACTGCATCCCCAATTTCATCTGTTTTACAAGAAATATGAGGAAATCACATAATGAAGACAATTTTAGGGTGAGAAAGGAGAGAGAGTTAGGAAATGATCATGTAAAAAAGTTTTTATTTTTTATCTTAACAGAAATTCTACCTTTTGTTGACTGGGATTCCAGTAGCAATTGGCATAACCCTGATAAATGTATTTATTGGTAAGTACATTCCTCCCCTTTAAATTGGTAAATTTTATAAAGTATGTACATTATTTTTAAAAAGAAGTTATAGATATTATGAAAATCTCTTTAAATAATAAACATAATCATGGGAATTAATTTAAAAATAATTAACTTAAAGATTAAGATTTAAAAATAACTAAATCTTAATCTGCAATAATGTGCAGTGCTGGTTTTTTATTTGTTTATTTGTGTTTTTTTTAACACTTTTTTTCTCTGCAAAAACTTTTAAGGGTCATCTATTCTGTATAGGCCACATAGAAGGCTCCAGAAAGCCTCGTCTTCCTCGTCATCCTCATTTTCCAAAACCAGCTTTAACAAGGTCTGAGTAAAGAAAGTATAGAGAGACAGAAGGAAGAAGGCTGGAATATATGAGATTATTCTTATTAGAATGGTAAACATTAGATTTTCCTGGGGAATTCTGCTTAAAGTACTTCTAATACCTTGAATCCTGAAATGTTTTGTCTAGTAAGTATAGGGAAAACCAGAAGAAATACTATGTCTTTTGTATATTTTGTTACATTATATAAAAAGAAAATGAGAAACTTTCATATAACACCTATACACAGTGCCATATACACAGAAGACATCTGAAAAATATTTAATCAATATTTTAGTGATGTTTAACCAGATTGAAGTGAATTGAAATTATTAGATATTTTCATTGGTTACAAATAATAAAGAAAGGGTTCTTTAAGACCACAAGAAGTTGGTTTTTTACTTTAATGGTGAAGAATTAATGTTACATACTCCTGATGCTAAAGTTGAACACCACCATTTTCTCTTACAGGTGAAGCTGAATTAGCAGAAATTCCAGAAGGCTATGTCCCAGAACATTGGGAATATTTTAAGGTTAATATAAGACATTCAGTTACTTCTGTTAGGTATCTTGTCAATGCACTGGTTAATATCTTAATTCAGCAATATAGTTAGCTTTATGTTTATTTTTTGTGCCCCTCCCCGCCCCCCCAAGATGACTCTCATCTGTTTGCTTGTTGTTTGCGCTCATTGTCTACTCCTTGTTTATCTCCTTTAGGAGGCACTGGGAACTGAATCCAGGACCTCCCATGTGGGAGGAGGGCTCTCAACTGCTTGAGCCACATCCCCTCCCTTATGTTCATTTTTTGATATCAACTAGATGATTTTGCTCACTTTTTGCAAACAACTTCTTTTGGTACTTTGTTTTTTACTTTTTATTTTGAAATACTCTCAAACTTACAAGATAGAAAATTAATATAGGCCCCACACAGTGAACTCTAATATATCCCTATCCCTCAGATACCCAGATAACCAGTTTTAACTTTTTTGCCACATTTGCCGTATCATTCTATCTCTCCATCAATCTATCCATCCATCTATCCATCTGTCTGTATAACTTTCTTTCTGTTGATCAGTATATTTTCTAAATACTTGAATGTTACATTTAACATTAAATTAAACATTAAAGCTTACAGTCTATATTCCAGTTTTTTCATATGCCTGAAAAATATTCTTTTGGGCCTTTTCTCCTTCATTTGTAGGTCCTATCCAGGATCACCTATTGCATTTAATTGTCATTGTTTCTTTAGTTGCTCATTCTTTTTTTTAAATTATGGAAACCTATATACACATAAACCTTCCCATCTCAACCACTCCCAAACATAGCATTCATTGGAATTAATCACATTCATGATGTTGCGGTACCCTCACCACCTTCCATTATTAAAACTTCCCCATCCTCCCAAACAGAAACCCTACACCCATTATGCATTAACTCCTCATCCCCCCATGCCCATCCCCTCTCCTCCTGCCCCACCCCCACCCCTGACAACCTGTACTCTAATTTTTGTCTCTGTGAGCTTGCATATTCTCTGATATTTTCTTTGTAGTTACCATGGGACTTAAATTTAATAGCTGATCTAGTAGGATTTGGATGTATTTGCTTAGATACCAATTTAACTTCAATGGTACACAAAAACTAAACTCCTATATTCCTCTCTCCTCTCACTTTTATGTAGTTCTGGTCATAATAAATTGCATGTTCATACGTTTTGAGTCCAAAACCACTGATTTCTCATTACATTTTATGCATCTGCACTTTAGATCCTGTGGGAAGTAGAAAGTAGAGTTACAAAGCAAAAATATAATAATACTGTCATTTATATTTACCCATGTCATTACCTTTACTGGAGATCCTTATTTTCTTCATGTATCTTCTGTCTGTTGTCTAGTGTCCATTGCTTTCAACATGCAGAACTCTCTTTAGCATCTCTAATAGGGTGTCTACTGGTGAGTTCCTCAGCTTTTGTTTATCTGGGAATGTCTTAATTCCTCTCATTTTTTTTTTTTCTTTATTAGAGAAGTTGTGGGTTTACAGAATAATCATGCATAAATATAGAATTCCCATATACCACCCTATTATTAACAGCTTGCATTGGTGTGAAACATTTCTTACAAATGATGATAGCACATTTTAATAATTGTGCTATTACTATAGTCTCTGTTTTAACTTGGGGTTCACTGTGAAGTGTACTTCCAAGGCTTTTAAAAAAATCTTTATTCTGTTCCTCCCTCATTTTTGAAAGATAGTTTTGCTGGTTATAGAAGTCTTGGTTGGCATTTTTTTTGCTTTTAGACTTTAAATATGCCTTTAAATTATAGCACTTTAAATATGGAGCCTTCTTGCCTCCATGGTTTCTGATGAGAAATCTGTACTTGATCTTATTGAGGCTGCCTAATGTGACATGTTGCTTCTGTCTTGTGGCTTTCAGAATTCTTTATCTTTGGCATTGGACAATTTGACTATAATGTGTCACGGTGTGGATCTATTTGGGTTTATCCTGTTTGAAGTTGGGGATTTATCCTGTTTGAAGTTTGTCGAGCATTTTGGAAGTGTACATTCGTGTCATTCATTAAATTTGAGAAGTTTTCAGCTATTATTTCTTTGAATATTCTCTCTGCCCCTTTCTATCTTCTCCTCCTGGGACTCCCACAACCTGTATATTGGTACACTTGATGGTGTCCCATAGGTTTCTCAGAGTCTGTTCACTTCATTCTTCTTTCTGCTGCTCAGACTGGATGATTTCAATTGTCTTATCTTCAAGTTCACTGATCATCTTCCAGCTTCAATCTGCTGTTGAACTCCTCAAGGGAATTTTAAATTTCTGTTAACTCTTCTTCAACTCTGTTTGGTTCCTTTTCATAATTTCCATCCCTCTATTGATATTCTCTTAGTGTTCATCTATCATTTTCCTAATTTCCTTTAGTTCTTTGTCCATATTTTCCTTTAGTTCTTTGAACATATTTAGAACCATTTTTAAAAAGTCTTTGTCTATTATGTCCCAGATGGTTTCTACTGCTTTAATTTTCTAATTGATGGTTTCTAATGCTTTAATTTTCTCCTTTGCCTGGGCCATCACTTCCTATTTCTTTGTATGTTTTGTAATCTTTACAGTTGAAATATTGATAAAGTTTTATCACTGGAATTTAGACTTTCTAGTATCTGTTCCTTAAATTTGTATCCTGCTAGTGTTATGACAGAGCTTTCCTTGAATGCCAGGAGCTAACAGGAAAAAAAAAAAAAGGAAAAAAACCACCTACCTTTCCCAGTCTTTGCAGATGGGTCTGTGTGAGTGATCTCCTTGAGAGCTTATCCACACAATGAACTTTTCCATACAATGAGCTTTTCTCATCATTGAGAAAATAGCTCCAGGCTAAAGCATAGGGGACTCCCTGATCCTTCCTGCTCATGCATCTTTTCTTAGGCCTGTGTGCGTTACTCTAGGAATTCCCCTTTTTATACTTAGCCACTCTTCCCTAGGAAACAGTTTACTCACAGTCCTGGCCACTGCACTTTATGTCCTACAGCCAGGAATCCCTTGCCCCAGCATTTTATAGGAGAGCTCTGTGAACTCTACTTCTACACACAGGGCAAGTGTTGGGACAGCAAGTCCCTCAGGCCACAACCAGGCAGATTAGGTATGCTCTCAGTAGGTGCACAAGGGTTTCTTTGCTCCCTCCAGAACTGGGACCAGGGATCTGTACCAGAAGGGTGGACTGGCTTTATGCCAAGATGGGGGGGGGGGTAGGGACCAGCCAGGGTGACACGAGATCCTACCACATTTAAGTAGCCTTTTTCTTGATTTGGCACTCAACCTATTACTGCATTTTTAACTGTTTTCTGGAGCTTTAAGAAAGATGTTTCTACCAGTTCTTGGTATTTTTTTGCATTATTTACATTATTTTAAATTTTGTGTTTTTTTAAAGAATGACTCTGAAATGGACTCTTGACCTTGCAGAGTGGCAATCAGAATTTATCCTAAGTTCAATGTCATAGGAAAGATTATACCAGTATTAATGATAGCTGTCATTTATTCAGTGTGTACTGTATAGCAGGCACTGTGCTAAATGTTTTGCAAATATCCAATATAAAAGGTACTGTTATTATTTTCACTTTAGCGATGAGGTTACTGAGACTTAAAAGAGGTTAAGTGACTTGTCCAAGAGATAGGGCCAGTATTTGATCCCAGGCAGTCTTGACTCTAGAGTGTGTGCTGTTAATCATTGCACCATACTGCCATGGCTACTAAAACCCAAAATTAATTGCTACTTACCTTTACAAGTGTTGTAGTGAGGTGGCCCTAAGTACAATATACCCTGTCATGTTTTATGTACATGAATTATATTTCAGAAAAGGAATCCTTCATGTTAAATCTTAAGGTAAACCATACAATTAGTTTATCTTTGCTAACTGGTGGAAGGAGTTCCAATTTTGGGTTACTAAAACCGGTGCTTGGCTCCTGAATCTGCCACTTTAGTATTCAGGAGCCAAACACAGTATTCAGTGCATACTGAGTATACAATATTCAGTAGAGTATAATGGGAAAAAAAACAGGCTTTGGAGTTAGACAGTTCTGGTTTGAGTCCAGACTCTATCACTTAATAGTTGTTTAACTTTGTACAATTTGCTCATCTATTATAGGATAAAAATAGTATCCACCTAATGCATTAAATTTTTTTTAAAGTAGTTGGCACAAAGTAGGTATTATTGGTTTACCTAACTAAGATGGTCATTTCAAAGAACAGTAAACTAGAAAAGCACAGTATTGTTCAGGAACTGACTAATTTTAAACAAATTTTCTCTTGTAGCATCCTATATCAAGATGGATTGCCCGTACTTTCTATGATGGACCTGAAAAGAATTATGAAAGAACAATGGCTATCCTTCAAATTGAAGCTGAAAAAGCTGACTTACGGTAAAAAAGGGGGGGCGGGGCAGGGAAGAAAATCCTTTCCTAGGGTTACAAACTACCAGAAAAAAGTTGACTATTTCAGTACTGTAGGATTCTCTTTGTAAAAGGATGAAGATAGGGAAGAGAGTTAGCCCACTTAGAGTAGAGATTATGAGTTGCAGACTAGGATATTAAAAGATATTTGCCTGATTTTAAAAAGTTATTTTTTAAAATATCCTACTCTTTTATATATAAACCAACCCACTCTCCACCTCAAATTTTTTCCCACCCACACCCAGTGTCATCCTTAGAGGTGGTCATATTTTTATGTATGTTCCTTGAAAAAGTTTTATGCATTTAAAATATATTTTATATATCATTATAAAAATATATTAATACAAATAGAATCATAACACTGCTCTGCACTCCTCTTTATTTCATTTGATGTATCTTGGTGATCTTTCCATAATAGCATTTACCCCATTTATGCCATTCTTTTTTTAAGGACGTACCAGGGATTGAACCCTGGACCTCGTACAGGGAAGCAGGCGCCCAACCACTAAGCTACACCTGCTCCCCTACCCCATTCTTTTTAACGGCTGTGTCATATATTTCATTCGACGGATGTGCCTTAATGTTTTTAACCAGTCCCCTATTGTTGATGTTTAGGTTCTCCCTTAGTTTGCCAGGCTGCTATAACAAATACCACATAGTGGGTTGGCTTAAACAACAAGAAATTTTTGGTTCATGGTTTTGAGGCTAGAAAAAGTTCAAAATCAAGATGTTGGCAAGGCTTGCTTTCTTCCAGAGTCTTGACCATTCTGGTGCTGGCTGCAGGCAATCCTTGGAGATCTTTGGCTTGAATCTCTGCCTCCTGTCACATAGCAGTGTCTTCTCCTTTCTGACTTCTGTGACTTCTGGATTCTCTTTTTAATGTCTCAGTAATATGGATTAAGATCCACCCTGATTCAATTGGCCACACCTTAACTAAAAATAACATCTTCAGAAAGTCCTGTTTACAATGGGTTCACACCCACTTGGATTAAGTGGATTAAGATTAAGAACATGTGTTTGTTGGGACACATAACTCAGCTTTCCACAGGTTCTTTCCATGTATTTTGCTATTATACATAATACTCTAGTGAATATCTTTATACATATATTTTTGCATACTTACACAATATATTTGAAATATGAATTCCTAGCAGTGACACCGATAAGTCAAATGTTATATGCTTTTACATTTTGGGTAGATATTGATAAACTCTTCTCTGGGAAGCTGAACTAGTTGTTTTCACTACCAATGTATGATAATTCATATTTCTCCATATTCTTCCCAGTAATGAAATTTATCAAACCTAAACATTTTTGCTGATACAGTAGTTAAAAATATATTATGTTATATTTCAGTTTCTTTGTAAGGTTGCGTGCTTTTCCATATATCTATTGATTGTTTGTATTTCTTTCTCTGTAAATCGCCCATTTTTCTGCTGATTTGTGCATCAATTAAATTAGTTCTCTTTGTTTTTGTGGCAAATATCTTTTCCCAGATTGTCATTTGACTTTTGACGATGTAGAGTTTTTTACAACATCAAAGTGTTTTTATGTTTCAGATGATAAAGTGTAGTAGAAGCTAACACTTAAAAAATTTTTTTCATTATTTAAAAAATTTTACTTTGGTAACATATGCTAATATATATATTTTTTTATTTTATTTTTGCTAATCCGTTTTTGAACACTTACTATGTACCAGTGTTTCAGTCATTTTATATGTATTTACTCATTTAGTTTTTGTCAGGTTTGTCAGTATTTTTCTTAGCTTCTGGGATTTTTGTCATGCATAATTTTCTGACAGTGATTAAACAGGTAAATATGTAACTCCAAAATTATTTCTTTTTAAGTGTCCACTCATGTTTTCTTTTGCTACTTTTAAATGTGATCCAATCGGAGATAGATTTTGGAGTTAGGAGTGAAATATAATTTATACTCAATAAAATGCACCCATTAAGTCCAGTGAGTGTTTGATAGAAGTATATATCTGTGTAACTACCACATAAATCATTTTGGTCACTCCAAAATATTCCTATGTGCCTCTTTCCCATCCCTTCCAGTCAATTTCCTCTCCTACTTTTGGCCCCAGGCTTAACATTGTGATCTGCTTTCTATTCTTTTTTTTTCTGAGGTACCGGGCTGGGGATGAAACCTAGGACCTCGTATGTGAGAATCTGGCACTCAACCATATGAGCCACATCCACTCCCAGTATTCTTTTTTTTTTTAGCTTTGTAGTTTGTAGAAACTGCTATGATAATGAAAAATATTTAATGACGAAAAGAAAATATGATTGGCTGTGTTTCTTAGATATGCAGGTATATGAGTATATAGCTACCATGTAGAGCTTCATTAAATAGTTAAAAGCATGGAACAGTAAAGTGGCTCAGACTTAGTAACATAGGACTTTTTTCAGCTTCAGACACATGCCTTTGAGTTTTAATTAAAGGACCAGATCCTAGAATTTCTCAAACATATAGAGATCATAAACGGTTAAAAACAAAAAAGAAATTTTAAAAAAAATCCTAATTTTCACCCACAAAGGAAAGATACCAGTATTAGCATGGAATGAGGAATGCCTGCAGTTTATTTATATATATATATATGTTTAGGTATTCAGAAAACTGAAGCATTAAAGAAATATATAAAATAAGGACTATCTCCCATAATTGACTCCCCCAGAGATAACTGTTATTTCGGTCCTCCAGATTTTCTTAATAACCTATGTGTGTTTACACAGTCACAGGAGGATTGCTTATTATTTTTAATGAAATGGGAAGGTGCTGCAAATACTCATTCTATATGTTGCTTTTTTAATCTAACACTGTATTTACCATCTCCTTCCATGTTACTACATATAGGTTCTTATTCTTTTTAAGAGCCTGAATAATAGTCCATTATGTGGGAGAATCATAATTTTATTTAACCAGGCCCCCATTGAGGAATATTTAAATTACTTGCATTTTGGATAATTACATTCTAAAGAGTAGAAAAGAGAGAAGATGATATTTAATCCTAAAATAAATAAACATACTATTTTTTTCATAAGTTTTAATTGTTGCGTGGTAGTCAAGCAAATGACTGTGCCACAACTTAACTCAGTATTTGGTGACATTTGTATACAACACTGAGAAAATCCTATTATATACTTAGGATACATTCTTTTTTTTTTTCTTTTTAAGGAGGTACTGGGGATTGAACCTAGGACCTTGTATGTGGGAAGCAGGTGCTCAACCACTGAGCTACAGCCACTCCCCCAAACATACTCTCTTAAAATATACAATCACCAGTTTCTCATAGCGTTAGTGAGCTGGCTAAGGTTAATAAAATGAATTAATTAAATATGATACATTTCTAATTATATGAAAGAGTCAATATGTATTCCATAAAAATGGAAAGCAAAAGTTTTGATGGAGAGGGACCATTTCAGAATATGTGGTAGTTTGTGCAAAGGCTTAGTTGTGGAAGAGTCAAAATATCTTCAGAAAGTAGAGGTTCTTCAATTTGTGAAAAAGATGAAGACAAGCAAGTGGATCTTAGAGTTTGAGAATATTTTTCTTAATCCTGATTTTCTTTTTTTCTTTAGAAATATTAAGTGTCTGACGTTGACCAGGCACAGTGCAATACTGATGACTGGTGAATAAGATTCCTTTCCTGTTCTTGAGAAGTTTTCTGTCCTAATAGTGATGGTTAGCTGGTATGGACGGGAGGTGTGAGTGCCTCCAAGAAGGCTTGTTCATTTTTTAATTCCTAGCACTTGGCAGAGCATCAGCCATAATATAGTAGACATTCTGAAAATGACTCTTCTAGCATCTAAAAAGCAAGAAGACAGGAAAAGCATTGTCACAATTCAGGTGAAAATGATATGTCCAGACAAAGTGGAGGGATAGTAAAACAAGAAATTGATTATCAATTCAAGTAATGATTTGGTGCTAAAAACAAGATTTGTTGCCTAATTACATAAATAAGATAATAAAAGTAAAAAAATAAGTCCCAAATTTCTCTTATAGGTATATACCAAATATATACATACACTTGGATCTGTGGACAGAAATAATACTTTATATAAACGCAAAAGACTTTTTTTTTTTAGATTTATTTTTAAATCTAAAGATTCTTTAGTGGTTATTATTCATGGGGATAATTCATTCAAATTAAATTTGTAACTGAAAGTGCTGGAATGACTATTGCTGTTCCATTCATTGCAGGTTAAAGGAACTAGAAGTACGGGCATTAATGCGGGCGAGAGGTGATGGACCCTGGTATCAATATCCAACCATTGATAAGGAACTTATTGATCATTCTCCAAAAGCATCTCCCGACAACTAATCTTATTTCTTCAAATATGAAGTTTATCTTTAGTGGAAAATAAAATAAATCTATTCTGTGTTTTTGCTCTCTGTGATGAATTAAAGAGCCTTTTCCATTGCTATGTTTCTCATTGTTGGTTCACAATAAGGGTTTTGATTTTAAGAAGGCTTAAAATGTAAAACTAAAAACTGGAAGAAATAGGAGTTTGTGAACTCCTGAAGTTGAGGTAACTTTGAAAGGTTAGTGTTTTATTTATCTGACAAATGGAAGTTATAAGAGAAATTAGATATCAGAAAGTACAGTCATTTGTACACATCTGTATTGTAGACATCTGGATTATTCAATGGCAACTCAGGATTTTAAGTTACACAAAAAGCATTGCATCAGTTATATAAAATATTAACACTTCCATAAACATTTTCAGTGAACAAATATTAAAGTTTATAATATTCTTCATGTTTTCTTTTTTTAGACACATAATATTCTTTAAAAAAATATATATATATTTTCCTTAGATGTAATCTGTAAGATTCCTTAAAGTCCTTTTTTGTAGACACTGGAGAAGTTATTACACAAAATAAAATGATTACTGCAAAGATTATGAAATATGAGTAAAAGCTGAATAATGGCTGTCATTTATCATACATTTACTGTGTGCTGAGAACTCTGCTGAATGACTATCTCTTATTATTTTCAAAATGATGTTATGAGGTACTATTACTGTCTGCATTTTACAGATGAGAAGCCTGAGGCTCAGGGATATTAAACACACTCAGTATTACAAAAATAAACATTTAAAATATTTGCACTTCAACTTCCAAAATGGCTTTTTAATATTAAATGTTTGCTATTTTCAAACCTGCCTACAATGCATTACTACTTTTAGAAATATGTTCTTAGATTCATGAAACTAAAAATGAACCCAGGTGTCCTAAAATTCAGGCCAGTGAATTTTAAGGCTAAATAAAGAAATCGGCTTTGCTACTAAACAAACAATAGCAAAGCGAAAATAAAGCCAAGAGCCATTCATTCAGCAAATACCTTTTGAGTGCCCACTATGTGCCCTTGACCATCCAGCCAAAATCCTTAATTAGTTGCATTTTCTTGGTTCCCCAGAAGAGGGCTGCCGCACCCAGCTGCTCAAATATTTTTCTGAGGATTCCCTATGCATACTATCCCTAAAGCCATTGCTTACACGCCATTCGGTTTTGTAGAAGAGGTATAAGGAGAATGGAAGCAGATAAGTGGTGATTGTAAATGATGTTAGATCTATGTATATTTATATGTTCACTTTTTAAAGCCCTTGGGGGTTATTTTTTGGCAGCAGTAGATTTTACTCTACTTTTCCTTTCTACTGTTATAATAAAAGCTCAATGCAGAAAATATGGAAAGTATTGAAAGAAATACTAATAATCCCACCACCCATTAAAAGTTTGGGGATATTTCCTTCATTCTTTTTTTAAAAGACAGCTGGGATCAAATATATAAAATGAGTTCTTTTTTCAGTTTTCAAAGTTTTAGTTTTGAAAGTTAATAAAGCTGACATATATATGTTTAAACTGATTTTCAGGCAAACTTTTTTCTGATTCAAATATTTAAGCTTATTGGCCACTGATTTGTACTGAGAATAAAGTAGTCAGCACAATAGACATTTTCCCTCCAAAGCACAGAAGACAGACATTAAATGAGAAATTATAATGCATTGTGTTTGATAAGAGCAGGTCACTGTAGCAACCTGTGGGCTCCACCTAGCCTAAAGGTAGGTGGAATGATTGTAAACTGATCTAAGAATGGATAGAGGCTGGAGGAAAGAGTATTCCAATCAGAGTCTGAGGAGCAAGAGAATTAAAATGAAAAAAGTCTAGAGGAGTCTGAAACGGAGGGTCTTAGTGGGAGAGATGACAGAAGTATGTAGATCAGTTCATTGACAATATTGCAAATCTTGTTGAGGGGTTTGGGACAGTGGGTTATCACTGAAGAGTTTTAAATGAGAAAGTGACACAAGTAGATTTGTTTCTTAAAGATCATGCTGGGTACATTGTGGAGAACAACTAAAGGTTTTTAAATCGCATATGCAGTGAAGTCTTTTTCACCCCCATGGGGGTGAAAATTTGTTCTTGGGGATGAAAATTTTTTACTCTGTTTATGTATAAAGCAGAGATATACATACAGTACATACACAGGTATACAGTATATCTGTGGTACTAAAATTTCATGGGGGAGAGCGGACAATTAGGGAAAAATAGTCTGAAAAGGCTGCTTAGGGGGTGATAATGAAAAAAAGGTGAAACCTTGGTCTAAATGCAGGGATATCCAGTTTGAAGGGTTTTACAGCCATCCATTTTTATGGGTTGAATTGTATCACACACACACACCCCTCCCCCTGAAATATGTTGAAGTCTTAACCCTCAGCTCCCAAGAATGTGAATGTGATCTTATTTGGAGATAGGTTTGTTAGAGTGGGGATGAAAAACATACAGGCATTTGAATAACATTTTGGTGAATTAACAGGACTTGGTGAAATGAATGGAAGTTTCAGGAGTAGGGTGGTATCAAAGAAGCTAAGAGAAGAAATTGTTTCAAAAGGTCAAAATAAGGACTGTAACCTAGAGGCCATTGGTGGCCTTGGAAGCAGATGTTTATAATGGGGCAGAAGCTAATTTGCTGTAGGCTAAGGAAAGTGGGAAGTGATGTAATTGCAACAGCTCCTTCAATAAATTTGTGTAGAGGAAGAGCGGCAGGTATTTCAGAATATAGGGGAATTGGAGTTAATGGATAACTTGTGGGGAGAGGCTTCAGCATATTTAAATGCTGATTGGAAGGGGCAGTAGAGAGAGAGGTGGGAGATACAGGTGAGGAAAGGAGTAATTGATGGGCTGAGATATTTATGAAGGAGGGAGGGAATGAGATTCCAGACAGGTGAAAGGAAAGATTGGCTTTAGAAAGGAGGAGGGACACATCTTTTTAATGGGAGGGGAAGAGGAACAAATGGATGCTGGTACAAACAGGGTGGTAGGATTGGTGGTAGAAAGTTGAGATAGTCCCCATTTGATAATTTTTTTTATTTTTATTTTTATTTTCCTGATGCAGGAGCAAAGGTCTACAGAGAATGAAAGAAGGGCTTTGAGAAGTAGGGTTGAGATTTGAGAAAAAGAAGGTGGGTGAGGAAATGGGAGAATGGGATAACAGGAAAGATGGTAGGATGACTGAGCAGCAGTCAGAGTGATTGGTGACCATTTATTAATTGTGGCACTATCTATGAAATTGTATGATTGCTTTAGCAGGACTCAACCTGAGTTGCAAGTTCAGGGACAGTGGACGCTGGGTTGGCCCAGTGTTGGGGGTTGCTTGGGCTCATGCAATGGAAGGACCATGAGGAAAGGGAATTTATGTTATTCTCATTTGCTGTATCATTTTATATATCTATCCATCTATTTTTCTATTTATCTATTTTCTAAACACTTGAGTAGGTTATATACATTATGCTCCTTGAACACTTAATACTTTCATGTACCTTTCATAAGAACAGGATATTCACTTCTATAACTACTCTAAGTACAATTATCAAGTTCAAGAGATTTAACTTTGATATAAAGATTACAGTCTATACTCCAATTTTTTCATATGTTCCAATAATGTCCTTTTGGGCATTTCCTCCTCCATTATTAGACCCAATCTGGAATCATGTATTGCCCTTAGTTTTTATGTTTCTTTAATCTTTTTCTTTCTCTTTTTTTAAATTGTGGAAACATATATACAATATGAACTTCCCCATCTCAACCACTCCAAAATATAAAATTTGGTGGGGCTTATCATACAATATTAGGTTACACTATGACCATCTGTTACCAGAACTTTCCTGTCATCCCAAATAGAAACCCTGCATCCATTATTCATTAACCCACCCTTCTCCCTCCTCCCCCACCCCAGTAACCCGTACTCTGCTTTCTGTCTGAATTTGCATATTCTAGCTGTTTCACATAAGTGGATCATACAATATCTGTCCCTTTGTGTTTGACTTATTCACTCAACATGTCTTCCAAGGTTTATCCATATAATAGCCTGTATCAGAACTTCATTTCTTTTTAGGCCTACATAATATTCCATTGTATGTATATACCACATTTTGTTTATCCATTCATCTGCTGATAGACATTTGGGTTGCTTCCACATTTTGGTTATTGCAAAAAATACTGCTACCAACACTGGTATGCAAATATCTGTTTGAGTCTGCTTTCATTTCTTTTAGGTGTATACCTAGATATGGGATTTCCAGGTGTGACATTTTGAAGTAATTTTATGAATCCTAAAAAGAAAAAGATTATGTTCTTGAACTAATCCATTCCTGTAGGTGGGCCCTTTTGATTGAACATGTCAGTGAGGCGTGGCTCAAGTTGGGTCTCTACCCTTTTACTGGAGCTTTATATAAATGGAGACACACAGAAAAAGGAAGCTGCTATTTTGATCCTGCCATGTGAGAGAAAGGAGAGAGAGAGAGAGGACTCCAGGGCTGCCTACAGCTGCAGAAAGGCAGAGAAGCCCAAGAGGCTGACAGAGGTACTAGAGTCTGGAATCATCAAAGCACAGAGGCATAGAAAGAGGTCCTCAAGTGGCTTGGCCGACAGAACAGCTCAAGGCTGAGGAGATGAGCTGAGCCATATGCCTGAAGGCCCACAGCTGTACTCGGGAAGAAAGTGGAGCAGCCAAGACTAAGAGAGGAGGCCTAGAACAAGACAAACCCTATGCCTGGTCACCCACATCTGTGCTCTGGGAGACTGTGAACCCGGAGGAGAAGACAGGGACCTTGGCAGAGATCGGTAGCCATCTTGCTTCACCATGTGACAGGACCATGGGATCACCAGTAGCTGACTTTGGTGTGAAAGCATCTCTGAAGATGCCTTGATTTGGACATTTCACAGCCTTGGAACTATAAGCTTTTACCCTAAATAAAATTCCCATTATAAAAGCCAACCCATTTCTGGTACTTTGCATCAGAAGCCCAGTGGCAAACTAAGACACCAGGTTATGTGGTTGTTCTGTTTAACTTTTCAGGATTTGCACCATTTTACATTCCCACCAATAATGTTCTAAGATTTTCTCTGCATCCTAGCCAGCAAATGGTTACTTTCCGTTTTTTTAATAATAGCCATTTTAGTGGGTATGAGATAGTATTTCATTATGGTTTTGATTTGCATTTCCTTAATGTCTAATACGATTGAGCATCTTTTTATGTGCTTTTTGGCCCTCTTTGGAGAAATGTCTATTCAAGTCCTTGGCCCATTTTTTGTAGTGAACACTTTAGAATCTCTTCTCATTTCTTTCTGTGTATATTTTTCCAGTATATTCTTTGGGTTGCTATGGGACTTTAATTTAACATTCTAAGTCTATAACAGTCTCATCTGGTTTGATACCAACTTAACTTTAATACCATATACACATTATGTTCCCATACCCCTCCTTCCCCCCACCTTCTTTATGTAGTTCTTGTCACAAATTTACACATAAGTCCAAAACCATTGATCTATCATTACTTTTTATGCATTTGCAGTTTAGATCCTGTAGGAAGTAAAAACTGGGGTTACAAAACAAAAATACAGTCTTACAGGTATTTATATTTACCCCATCATTACCTTTACCAGAGATCTTTATTTCATCATGTGACTTAGATCTATTGTCTAGTATCCTTTCCTTTCAACCTGAGGAACTCCCTTTAGCATTTCTTGTACAGCCTGTCTAACGACCATCAGCTTTAGTTTATCTGAGAATATCTTAATCTCCCCTCATTTTTGAAAGATAGTCTTGCCAGATATAGGATTCTTGGTTGGCAAATTTTTTTCCTTGCAGCACTTTATGTCATCCACTGTCTTTTTGCCTCCATGGTTTCCTGTGAGAACTCGGCACTTAATCCTATTGAGGCTCCTTTATACATGACCCATTGCTTTTCTCTTTTGGCTTTCAGAATTCTCTCTTTACCTTTAGCATTCAACAGTTTGATTGCCATATGTTTTGGTGTGGGTCTATTTGGATTTATGTTGTTTGGAGATTGTTGAACTTCTTGGAAGTCTATATTCATGTCTTTCATTAAATTCAGGAAGTTTTCACTCATTATGTCTTTGAATATTCTTTCTGCCCCTTTCTCTTTTCTCCTTCTGGGATGTTCACAAAGTATATATTGGTTTGATTGATGGTGTCTGTATTAGTCAGCAAAAGGGGTGCTGATGCAAAATACCAGAAATCTGTTGGCTTTTATAAAGGGTATTTATTTGGGGTAAAAGCTTACAGTTACCAGGCCATAAAGCATAAGTTACTTGCCTCACCAAAGTCTGTTGCCACGTGCTGGAGCAAGATGGCTCCTGATGTCTGCCAAGGGTTCAGGCTTCCTGGGTTCCTCTCTTCCCGGGGCCTGTTTCTCTCCGAACTCAGCTGCTGTGCTTTCTCCACAAGGCCAGCTGTAGACTTTCAGGCAAACAGCTTGTCTCTCGTCCCAGGGCCTCTGCCATGTCTAATCGAGTCTTCTTTTTGCTCCTCTGTGTGCTTACTTCCCAGGCTCCAGCATTAAAAACTCCAACCTCCCTTCTCTGTGGTGCAGTTTCTCTGTGAGTCCCCACCCACCAAGGGGGCAGGAACTCAATGTCCTACTGATGTGGCCCAATCAAAGCCTTAATCATAATTTAATCAAGTCAAAGTGAAACCTCTGAATTCAATACAATCTAATGTGCAAACAGGCCAGTTTACAAACATAGTCCAATATCTATTTTTGGAATTCATAAATAATACCAAATAACTACATTCCACCCTCTGAATTGCAAAAAGACATTACAATATTCAAAAATCCTTAAATCAGTAACAATGCAAGTACAAAATCATATCACAATCAGGTTAAAGAAAATACAGTTTGCCTTGGCGCAAAGTCCCGTCTGGCTGTAGAGTTCTGAAACATACAAAACAATTTATCTGTTTCCAATACACAAATGGACAGACAAAGGATAAACATTTTCATTATAATAAGGAGAAATTGGTAAGGAAACATGAGTCATGGGTCCTCTACAGTTAAGTAAACTTACAGGGCATACTTATTAGATGTCGAAGTCTGAGAGACATTCTTTACATATATATATATATATATAATATATTTTTTTAATTTTTTCTAAAAGATACTTAGATTACACAAAATGTTACATAAAAAAAATAAGAGATTCCCATATGCCCCACTCCCCATACCTCCCACTTTTCCCCACATTAACAACTTCTTTCATTAGTGTGGTACATTCATTGCAATTGATGAACACATTTTGGAGCATTGCCACTAAGGATGGATTATAGTTTACATTGTAGTTTACACTCTCTCCCACACAATTCTGTAGGTTATGGCAGGATATATAATGGCCTGTATCTGTAATTGCTATGTCATTCAGGACAATTCCAAGTCCTGAAATTGTCCCCATATTATACCCCTTTTTCCCTTTCCCTGCCTTTAGCACCTTCAGTGGCCACTGTCTCCACATCAATGATATAATTTCTTCCATTGCTAGAATCACAATAAGTCTATAGTAGAATACCAGTAAGTCCACTGTAGTCCATATTTTATTCCCCAATCCCAAGGATTCTGGGATGCCCACTCCATCTCTAATTGAGAGGGGGCTTTGGTCCCATATGGCTGATGGATGGGATTTTCTTGCTTGCAGTTGTAGATTCTCTTGTTTCCTAGGTATGGTGGTGGTCCATCCTCACCTCCTTGTTAGTTGTCCTGGGTGAGTCCAATGAACTAGAGAGTAGGTGTTGTAACTCTGCTGAGGCTCAGGGCCCAGCTGGCACATGGACAGCCCAAAGTTTCAAGTCTTTCGGGCATACACCTACCAACTTCAGCACCAACTATAGGTTCAAATAGAAGGGACAGAAGAGGATGTGTAAAGAAGTCACAACTGAGTCCAACTCTGTCACACTCAGGAGCACAAACTCCAAAGTAGGGCCCACTGGCAAGGCACCAAACTCCAGAGCTATCTGCCATAACTGTAGGACATGGGTGTCTCCAGAGCCCTCAGAAGCCCCACTATTTGAGGTAGTATCTACTTTGGCAGTCTATGCGATCCTGCTGAGACATGCATAAGCATTACCTCTGGGATGACCTCCTGACTCACTTTGAAGTCTTTTAGCCATATAAACTCATTTGTCTTTACATTTCCCCCCTTTTATTCAAGGTCTATTTCCAGTTGTATTGCTAGTTGGTGCTTGGTAGTAACCCTCAGTGCCAGGGAGGTTCATCCCTGGGAGTCATGTCCCACACTGGGGGGAAGGTAATGCATTTATATGCTGAGTTTGGCTTAGAGAGAGGCCACATTTGAGCAACATGGAGGCTCACAGTAGGTAACTCTTAGGCACCCTACAACACCGGCTAAGTTGCAATTTCAAGAGCAAAGCCTCATAAGCACAGTCATCAATATCAAGGGCCCATCAATGGACCATCCTTCTTCACTAGTCATTGCCCCTGTACTCAGGGGACTCTTGTTGTTCCATTAGAGAATGTGGCAGAACTCCCCAGGATGGATATTCAATACCCTTTCGGTTATTTTGTGAATCTCTACCCACTGTGACAATGCCCCATGAATATTTGAACATATTTATATACCTTATATGTATGCCCAAGTGAACTTTCTCTCATGTATCCCCCCATCACTGACACCCCACACTAATGATCCTTCCCTGCCACAGTTGTAATCTTTCTGTGGTCCAAAACTTCTTCAAAAATGAAGCCAAGAATATCGCCAAATACGATTAATAGGAAAATGAAATAATAATCATAGGTTTAAACATAAGAAATAAAATACATAATAATTTAGAAATACTAAATTAAAATAAAAAATTGGAGTATTAAAAATAATGAAAAATTAAAAAAAATTTTTTTTACGTTTTGTCTTTCATCATTGTAATATCTGTTGTCTTGTATGTACAGTGATATTTTCTTCCATTTCTTCCCCAGTGTCTTCCTTCTTTTTTTTTTTTGTCTTCAAAGAAGTTTTAAGTCACAGTAAAGTCACATACAGAATATAGGAGACTCCCATATACCCAACATCCTCCCCCTTTTCCCTGTTCCTGTATTAATAACCTTTTTATATGTGAATGGTTCATTTGTTACAACTGATGAACAAAAATTGAAACATAGCTACCAACCATGGTCAATGGTTTACATTATGGTTTACATTTTAGACTATACACTTTTATAAATTTTTGCTGAAATTCAATATGGCCCATATCCAACATTGCAAGATCATGCAGAACACTTCTACTGTCCCCAAAATACCCCTCTTCCAACTATTCTATTCCTCCCACCCCTACCCCTTGGGGCCCATGGTAACCACCAGGCTTTACTCCTTGAAGGACAAGATTCTTAGTTACTTGCAACAACACTGAGGGCTTGACACACTGGTCTGTCCTCCCCTATTAGAAACCACCCATGAGAGTCATTCTTAAGATGATGGTTTATTCTCCCTGGGGCCACATGGGGACACAGCCTTTCCATAGGCTTGTCTAAAGGCCATTTTCTTGGTTCCACCCTCATCAAGCATCTGGTTGGTGACCAAGCTTCAGACCTCACTCTCCAAGAGGATTAGGGTGATTGTGACACTTTACTTAATCTTTGGGTTACAGTCTTAACCCCTCTAGTACAGTGAAGGTAAGACAACATCCTCCCTAACCTTTGGCATACAGGCTCAACCCTCTCAGAGCAATGAGTTGATGACCTGTCCTTCTCTAATCCATGGAGGACAGGTCTACCTCTCTCAGATCTATGGGATGGTGACCTTAACTTCCTTAATCCTTGGGAATGTGTTCCACTCTCTCTGTACCCTGGGGCATCAAAACTCTCTGAACATCGGGTGGGAACATCCACTCTCTTCAACTGCCAGGACAAACTCACCCACTCTGTACACATGAATGGGGCTCCTCTCTTGGCCCAAAGAGATGTGTTAATTCCAGATCTCAGTTTCCACGGTTTTCCTCTTGAAGTCATTTCCCCTTCAATCTCTCCTTTCTATGTCCCTTTTAGTCCAAGCTGACAGTGGTTTTGTTCATACAGCTCTCTCAAAAAGCTTGTTGGATTAGCATGCAAGAAGCAGGAGTCCAAGCAATCAGACAGTAAGACTTTCCACAAGTCTTTCTTAGATAACTGTCTTCAATCCTGATTTACAAGTTCCAAGTTTAGTTAAGTCCTCAATTGGGGGCACTATCATCTGGGAATTTGATTTCCAGAGACTTGGAAGTTCCAGAATCAGTTTCTGTTTTCTTTATGCCCAACAGTTCAGTCCTAAGCTTATCTCTCTCATCTAGCATTTTGCTATAAGCTGCAAGGAGAAGCAAAGCCTCATTCTCCGAGTTTACTTTGGAAAGTTCTTCAGCTAAATGCCCAGGCTCGCCATTTTCAAATTTTGTCTTCTATAAAACACCAGGAGTTAATCTTGCTAAGTTCTCTGCAACTTTAAAACATGGATTGCCTTTTCTCCAGTTTCCATTAATAGTTTCATCATTTACTTCTAAGGCCTCATAAAAGTCTCTTTAGAGTCCATATTACAATCAACAGTCTCTTCAAAGCACTGTAGGTCTTCTCTGCCAAGCATCTCAGAATTCCCCCAAAAAATACCCCTTACCCATTTATAAAACTGTTCCAGCATTTTGGTAATTGCAAAAGCACTACCCCCACACCTGGTACCAAATTCTGTATTAGTCAGCAAAAGGGGTGCTGATGCAAAATACTAGAAATCTGTTGGCTTTTATAAAGGGTATTTATTTGGGGTAGAAGCTTAGAGTTACCAGGCCATAAAGCATAAGTTACTTCCCTCACCAAAGTTTGTTGCCATGTGTTGGAGCAAGATGGCTGCTGATGTCAGCCAATGGTTCAGACTTCCTGGGTTTCTCTCTTCCCAGGGCTTGTTTCTCTCTGAACTCAGCTGCCCTGCTTTCTCCACAAGGCCAGCTGTAGACTTTCAGGCAAATGGCTCATCTCTCTTCCCAGGGCCTCTGCCCTAATTGAGCCTTCTCTCTGCTGCACTGTGTGCTTACTTCCCAGGCTCCAACATTAAAAATTCCAACCTCTCTTCTCTGCAGGGCAGTTTCTCTTGGTGGGTGGGGACTCAACATCCTATTGACATGGCCCAAGCAAAGCTTTAATCATTATTTAATCAAGTAAAAGTGAAACCTCTGAATTCAAGACAATCTAATGTGCAAACAGACCAGTTTACAAACATAGTCCAATATCTATTTTTGGAATTCATAAATAATACCAAACTACTACAGTGTCCTACAGGTCTCTCCGGGTCTAGTCACTTTTCTTCATTCTTTTTTCTTTCTGTTCCTGAGACTGAGTAATTTAAGTAGTCTTATCTTCAAGTTCACTGTTCTGCCAGTTCCAAAGTGCTGTTGAACCCGTCTAGGGAATTTTTCATTTCTGTTTCTGTGATCTTCAGCTCTGTTTGGATTCTTTTTAGGATTTCTACCTTTTTATTGAAATTCTTTGTGTTTATCTGTCATTCTCTTTATTTCCTTTAGTTATTTGTCCATGTTTTCAAAGTGTTTGTCTGGTATGTCCAAGTTCTGGTCTTCCTCATTGATGGTTTCTGATTCTTTATCTTGCTTCTTTGCGTGACCATTGCTTCCTGTTTCATTATATGTTTTGTGATGTTTTGTTGCAACCTGGACATTCTGATTCTGAAATTTAGACAGTGAAGCATCTGTTCCTTAAGCTTGTATCCAGCTAGTGTTATGACAGATTTTTCCTTGAATGTCAGGAATTAGTAAGAAAGAAAGAAAAAAGAGAAAGAAAGAAAATGAAAGAAAAAAGGAAGGAAGGAAGGAAGGGAGGGAGGGAGGGAGGAAGGAAGGAAGGAAGGAAGGAGGGAGGGAGGGAGGGAAGGAAGGAAGGAAATGTAAAAGAAATCACCTTTTTCATTCTTTGCAGATTGGCCTGTGTGAGTGCTCTCCTTCAGAGCTTAGCTGTCCTAAAGAGTTTAGAGAATAATGTAAGGCACAAACATGGGGTCCTCCCCAGTCTTTTCTGCACATGTGTCTTGTCCTGAACAAGTATATGTGGCCCTAGGAATTCCCTCATTTACAGGAATTCAAATGTCTCTCTTCCTCAGGAAACAATCCTGGAAACTGCACCATATGTCTCACAGCCATTAAACCTTTGCCCCAGGCAGCTGTGATTTGACTGTTCTCCAACAGCATTACCGAGAACTCTGTGAGCTACCGTCTACATGCAGGGCAGGTTCTGGGATGGCAAGCCTGTGATAAGTGTCCTGACTCAGTAGTTCGGGCTGCCACCAGATAGAATGGAACATACATACATGCTCCAAGTATGAACACAAGATTTACTCTGCTCCTTTCACAACTGGAACCAGGTACCTGCACTGGGAGTATGGGATGCCTTGATGTCAAGCCAGTAAGGAGTTATGGGAGGAGCCAACCAAGGTTCCATGGGATCCTGCAGCTTTTTTTATTGTGGGTAAAAATCAAATTTTTCACAATACATACAAATATTTGTAAAATGATATATAAATACATATGCATATATGTGCATTTGTTTACATAAGTGTTATTATATATATAT
Organism: Cabassous unicinctus; assembly: GCA_029593785.1. Taxonomy (NCBI): domain Eukaryota; kingdom Metazoa; phylum Chordata; class Mammalia; order Cingulata; family Chlamyphoridae; genus Cabassous; species Cabassous unicinctus. The sequence goes on from JAQZBX010008393.1 coordinate 48,199, forward strand.
ATATATATATAT